>BGPR01050650.1:0-11013 GCA_013235015.1 Araneus ventricosus
TCGATATACTTCGTTCGTTCGTATTTGCTACTTACGGGAAGAATTTTTTTGAATTAAACTTATTTTTTGAATCATAGAATTTTAGAACTGGTTTTTTTATTAGGAGCATATAGAGACCGTCCAAACTACCATACCAGAAAAGGTGCAGTTAGTTTCACGCGCTGTACTAGTGAAGACGTCGGATAAAATCATAAAACAAGTATTTCGTATTAATATGTGATTCAATTATCAATCTCTTTACTGCAATGTTTACACATACTAGTATAATGATTGCAGAATAGATAAATCACAAGCAACCGCCGACCCTTGCTACATGCGATAAACTGTAAATATTGTATTAGAGATATTTATAATCAAATTACATATTAATACGAAATACTTGTTTTATGATTCTATCCCAATGTTTCCACGAAAAATCTACGGCGCGGACCCGAACTGCGCCTTTCTTATGTTTTATGTAGAGTAATCTTTGATGGCGCCATCTGTTGACAGTATATAGAACTACATTTAGTGTATACGCAGTAAAACATTATTTACTACAAATGCTCATATTTTCGGTAATATTCAAATTTTAATATATTGTTTCTTGTACGTATTATCAAGTATTCTGTAAGTTTCGTACAATTCGGGAAAAAACTCATAATATAATCAGAAAACATACGGAGTTTGAAATTTTCAATTTAATACCTATTTTTACTTATATTCTGATAAATATTTTTATTGTCTCACTTTGGGTCCTAGTAATACTCCTCAAGCTCTTTAAAATGACACCAGAATCAACCTCCTAGCTAAACGCGTTCCCACGCTACACTTTTTCATAACCTTACATAAAACTAATTCATAACAAACACGCGCATGCGCCTACACTGGTACAATGACGTCACAGGCAAAACAAATACTATGCGACAAATTCTTGCAGATATGATCTATCCGTTGTGGGGTCAACCATTCTTTTCGCATTATTAGTCTCGTAGTTATTAGCGATTCGGTATTGATGATGGCGGTATTTTGTCACACAAGAAAGTTCGACCGACTATCACTGTAACGAGCGGAAAGGCGTTTCCACGTCAAAAAAAACTTACGAATGCCAATCTCAATTATTATGAATTTCGTTTAGTCTCTTTTTTACATATGTTGTAAGCTAATTGTGAAATAAGGTTTATTATAAAGAGCACTATTAAGTTGTAGTACACCTGACAAGCTGGAACGTGGACTTTCGCAAAACGACAGATTTTTCAATTAGCCTATGACACATCGATTTCATGTTTTTTACAGTTTTTTTTATCAAAAGTTCAAAGATTTATCAAAAGATAGATGGTCTTTTGAGTTTGAACTCAACTAACTCTACCAATTTCTGATAAGAATTCATATCCTATTCAGGATACGGCCCTTTGTTCATCGCATATATATTTATATACGTAAAACTATTACAGAAGATAAATGAATGTCTGGAAACACAATACTGCATTCTTGAGATTCCATTATTCTACTTATCATCTATTTGATATCTTTAATAGAAATTTAATGCGTACGAATTCAGAACTATTGAGACGTTTTAGTAAATATGTATGAACATGGTTTGGGTGGAACATGGTCCCCATTTCAAGTAGAATAAATCTGTTTCAATGGTCGAATGTTACTTCTCCACATAAAGTCAAAGAAAGGATTTTACTTTCTTTTCGTTTAGAAGTCTAGAGGAGGCTTTTTTTATACTTATGTTGGTGAATCGTAATTTTCTTTGTCCAGATAATTCAGATGGAGTTTCTTGATTAACTCTTTATTTGAGTTGGAATGCTATTGAATGTTAGTGAGGTTTCCGAGACATCTGTGTCGGTGGTTCATTTAAAAGAAGTGGGGATGGGGAAGAATATGTTGATGTATTTAAAAAATATATTTGAACGTAAACATTTCGAAAGTTAATGGAAATAGTTCTAAAGTTTTAATTTTTAGAACTCTTTAAAGCATTTTAAAACGAACATAATTTCCGAATTCTACATCTAACTATAGTCAATTATAGTCTAAGCGAAAAGTTATATTATAGTGTGATAATAATAAGTGCCGCAGCTTAATGTACTTTTAAAATGTCCAGAAAATAACTATATTGTTTTTTATTGTATTTTGTTTGAAACATAACTAATCGATTTTCGGTGTAATGAAACTACATTTGAAATGAAAGTTTTTTTAAACTTTCATGGAACTCTTTAATCTCAGACGCGTAGAAATACATCAACAGTGATTAGGCAGCTTGTAGCTTTCTAAGCATTGTGTCCACAAGTTTGACAACTTATAATTAACGTAGCTCATATTTTAAATAAAAAAATTGATAGAAAGACCTTAAAAATTGATTAAAATAAAATTGTATGGACAGAGAAAAATATCAAAGTTACAACACAAAGAGTCACAGCACATCTTAATTAACTTTTCTTAATATTAAATTATTCATCTCAATGAAGTATCAAAATTGTCATTAAATTATAGATTCCTTATATTGACTTTCTTAGAAAATAACGTAGTTTTGTATTGCTTTTCCTTAGTTTTTCATAAAAAGAACAAAAACATGGAACAGAAAAAAATATGTTTTCCATTACAAAGTAAATTTAAAGTGCTTCAAAGTTTTGAGGAATATTGAGTGAATTACAGTTTCAAAGAAAATTATTCTCTCTGTAGAGGATGAAAAGTGGAATATCTCTGCGAAAATAAACTCTACACACATACGCGATCGAATTCCTTAGTCACAATTGATGGGGAAAAACATCGTAAGAAAATAATTCCAAGATGCACTTATTTATTCTGAACTGTTCCTAGTCTTGGTGTATAATTTAACTAAAATTAAAGTAAGCAACTAACTGTTGTTTTGAATTTATAATTATGTAGAAACAACAGATTTCCAGGAGTCAGATCTATGAAAAATTTATTCATCAAAGAGAAGGATAAAAGCATTGTGAATGAATTTTAGGAATTATTGTATTTATGGTACTTTCAAAAATTAATAAAAGAAAAATCCTTAAAACTTACTGAAAAATTTTATCGATCATGAAATTTTCGCACTATAATGTGACCTAAATTACCCAAAATAAATTCCTAACTTTTTCTCTAGGATTTACAAAATATACCGGAAATCTTTACCGAAATTTAAAATGTAATCCTCATCGTAAATTCGAAACCCAGAATGTGTGAACGTGGAGCCAACGAATTCATTCTTTTCACTTTAAGCCCTCGCCACCAATTCGCTCTAAGCGTTCTTTGGCATACTTCATTAAGACTTCCAAGAAAACCAAAAGAACCTTCAATGAAGAGTTTTATTTTTTTCTAGATTATATTCCCCAAATTAAAGCATTAGAAGCTATCACTTCATTGTCCTACCCTTAGAAAAGATTCCGTTAATGGCGAATTCCGGTTTATTGTTCATCGTGGAGTAAAACCCACTTGCTGATAGAACACGATGGAAAACCAGACTACAGTTTAATTAAAGTGGTGTCCCAACCTCAAAGAAATCAGGAGAGCCCTGGATCGGGGTTGGGGGAAGGGACATCGAATGACTCTAATTTTAGTCCCAGGATGAGGCATGCGTCAGTGGCCCAGCATAGAAGCGGTTAGAGGATAAAGTCGCCAGATAATTTGGTTAAAGTCCTTTTCGTATTTCAGAACTGGGGAGGTCCAAAAAAGAAATCAAAAGTTCCCCTCCGTTTAATTGAAAAGGGAGCAGTCAGGTAAAAGTAATTAAAGCCTTCTCAAAAGGATAGCGATAATTTAATACGTTGGGGGCTTCAATGCGATGTATTAAATCCGCCAGCTGAATAGGAAACGAAGGATGTGCGAAAAAAATCCCTCCAGTGGTTTTGCGCGTCGCTTCCCGTATAACTGTTGCTTAAGCTGAAATGTGTCATTGTGCCTTTTCGCACTGCCTGCTGCTTTTAATGAGAAATTACCGCAGACTCATTAAATGCAACAAACAAAATGAGCCGACTGGAAGTGAAAATGGGGTGCAGCTGACTTGTTTGTTGAATAGGAGACACGATAGTGGTTATTATATTTATGAAAGGTTCAAATTTGTTCAGGTAACTTAGCTATATGAGTCGAAGATTAATTTTGGTAGCAAAATAGATTTACGCAGCGAAAATTTCACAAAATTGTATCGAACTGTTTTTCACTATTTAAACCATTATTGTGCCTTTTCGCACTGCCTGCTGCTGCTTTTAATGAGAAATTTCCGCAGACTCATTAAATGCATGAAGAAAGAGACTACTGGAACTGAAATCTGTGTGGACCTGACTTGTTTGTGCAAATTTGCTCAAGTGAGTCAGCTATAGGAGTCGAAGATTACTTTTGGTGGCAAAATAGATTTATACAGTGAAACTTTCACAAAATTGTGCTAAACTGCATTTCACTATTTAAACAATAGTTTTGGCTTATGCGACTTGCTATGAATCAAATTATAAAATAAGCAATAAATATAACTTCCTTATTAAGGTTATTACAAATGATATAGACTAAAGGAAAGTAGAAATTTTATAAAATAATTTTGTAATTTGTTGTAAAACGTACTTTTTAAGAAAAAAAATTCTTTTAAAAACGCACTTTCTAATAATCTTTATTTAGTTGATTTCTTTTGATGGAGAAATCTGTACATGAGATTCCTTAGATTTTCTCATGACATGCGAATTAACCGTAATTAATTCTCTAAAAATTAACCAAATTTGTGAAATCTATTCCTTAATTGAAAAGAACAAGTAAAAAGTTATGCGAAATGTAATTTGGATTGGTATCATTACTTTAATTCTATTAAAATAGGCAAATTATATTGCAACGATGTAAAGGGGAGTATGAAATCATTTTTAAGGGTTACAGTTAGAAAGTAAATGTAGAAATTTTTTGTTAAATTAATAATTTATGATAATAATTATCATTAAATAATTATTTTAACAAAAGACAAAACGCGTTTACGCTGTTTTAATGTAAGTAGAAAAATAAGTTAATATGTCTTCAGACAGGAAATTTGTTTGGCTTTAATTACTATAATAGTTTTAAAATAATTTTAGTGGGAATTTTTTTCTCGTTGTCCAAAAGTTGTCTAGGTTGGACCACAAACGGTTACCTAAATTGGATCATTTAAATCAATGGGATTATTTTGAAGGCAAGTCAAAGCAAAAAAAATCATAAAAGAACACTAAAACAATTCAATGCTGGATCAAAAAGAATAAAAACTAAGAACTCGTATCATTAGTGACGAAAGAAACGGGGAAAAGGAAATGATACAGTGCATAAAATGTCATTCTTGGGTTCATGCATGTTTTCTGGTGTGAATTTGAGAAGAATAAATATATTTTTTCTTTAATTGTGCTTAAAGAAATTGTTGGTCCAATTTGGAGAACCTGTTTCCCTAATTGGAACCATAACATGATTTTTAAAGCTATTTACCCTATTATGATGTGTATTTCATAAAAAATGAATTAAATTGGTTTGAAGGCAAATAAACTTCAAAAACATTCTACTACTTGTTTTTCATTAAAATTATTTCTCTATCACTTAACAATAAAAATTGGCCCAGGTGGGCTATATTCTGTAACTGTCTCGTATACTTTCTTTCCTATATTTAAATTCTGAAGTTTTCAATTCATGTGAATTGTCAATAAGTAGTATACGAATGGAAAGTTCGAAATCAAAATTTAGAGAAAAAACATAGATATGAAGTAATTTATAATTGATACATATTATAGATTAATGTATAAACTATGAAAACTTACTAAATGCATCTATTGTTGAACTTTTACTTTTATAATAAACATCAATCTCATAAATTAGGCTCAAACATCCCATTAAGTGAATGAATTGCTTTTGCGACCAGGAGGAACAAATGACTTGACGATCGAATTCAATTATCCTGCCTGTCAAAGTTGAGCAGAGAACAGAACAATGAGCATATGTCAAAAAGTAATTAACTAATTTAAACGTCAAAATTCAAATAATGGCGAATTATTCATTATTTTCAAGCCTTTGGAACATTATTCGATGCATTCCTTTGTAAATGGGACAGACATTAAAAGGCGAAGCTCATCTAAAATTTCATTCTAACAGGACAGGTTTAGGTTAACAGAGTTTCTGTAGTTTTGTATGGCATCATCTAACCCGAAGCAATCTGTTCTCATAAATATAGCGAGAAAAACATGAACTTTACTGTTTTCCTAGAGCAGAATCAAAACAAGAATTTAACCTGGGGCAGATCGTGGATCTGAGAGTTTAACCCCTTAACAGTTCCATTTTCTTTGCTACATAATAAGATGACCCCTTCTGTTTTGGAAAGCGGCTGTCGTTTTCAATCACCTAAGAAGGCATAGAATACTTGATATTTTATTGGAAGTTGCTGCATCTTTGCGCCATTCTGTTTAGTGCAAAGTTTAATTTTAATATCTCTTGTTAAATTGTTTCACTTGTATTTATAGAATACTTGAGATGTTTGTGGATCCTACGTAATTTTTGTGTCCAATTATGAAGCTAATTAATGATTAAATTTTAGTTTACAAGCCTAAAAAATGAGGTACTTCGATGCATGTACAATGTACGGCCACGACGGTTAAGGGGTTAAAGGTTAATCGTGTGTCGCATGGCGTCTGTCAGACACCCCTCTGGTTGGGAAACCAAAAACGGAAAGGGACCATTCGGAGAGGTAGAGCTAGAGTTAGAGGGCCTGCCCCGAATACCAAACTTTTTCAACTACCATCAGCAACGATATAAAATTCGCATGGCGTCTGTCAGACGCCATTGACCTCTCCAGGGTTAAGCTAGAAATATTTATGATAAATTAATTTTAAGTTGAACGCAATAGCCTTGATCTATTCATATCTCGTGTTATAATCCTTTCTGTCTGAAAAGAGAAATTTATTATGTGCTCTTGATTGGTATTATAAATCAATAAATTTAATAAAAACGGTTTTTAAAAACCCACTTTTATTAATGTACTAAAAAGTAGAAATTATTTTTGTTTTAATTATTTTCTACATTTTAGTCCATAATTGATTATTATAAATATTATTGAATCCTGCAATCAATTTTGTTTCAAATTCATTACCAAGTGGCTCCACCCGTATGAATTTAAAATTTAATTTAATTAATAAATTCACTGATAATTAAGTTCTGAAAATATTAAAATAGTGCATTGTCATCGAGAACATACAAGTGAAGAAAATTTCAAAAATCTTGCACATCAGGAAGTGAGTGGAAAAACGGTTACAAATTTCCATCTTTACAAACATGAAACAAATGAAGTGGAATAAAATTATATAAAAAAATAGTCTCTTCTATTTCGAAAAATCATAAATCTGTCATTGCGTTATCAAATAAATTTTTAATTTCTTTCTCTTTCAGCCTGGTCTTTGATTGGTTTGGTGTAGTTAAATAAACGTCCCGTTTTGAAGCAACACGAAGGCTATTTTGGGGCGGACCTCGTAATTTTGAGCCGCGGTCGGGTGACGAGGACGACACCTGAGCTGGCACCTCCTCTCCAAACTTCTACGCCACACCAACGGGAGGACGTTTGGTCACTACGTATGATTTAACGCGCAACAGGCCCCATGTACGGCGAGCTTTGAAGGAATATATTTTGTTGAAAATCTATTTATGAAAATATGCGTTAAAAAGAAGTTTAATGATATTGAAACTGCTGTTAACGTTTGTGATGGCTGCCATTTTAGAAATGATATTCGAAGAAAATGTTAATTTATTGTACATTTTGCTATAATTTTAACTTATGAGCTGAATACTTCTTATTTTTATTGCAAGTCACTGTATGATTCTTTTGCACAATACTAATTGATGTTTCCGGGTTTAAATTGAATGTCAGTATATTCGCTTTCAGTTGTCTGATGAATAAAATTCTTATTTAAAATAAAAAAATAATTTGTAAAGAATTTTATAATACAGTATTATTAGAATTTATTTACATCTTTGTATGTCTGTCAGACACCAGCAAACATTTTTAAAAATCTAGTATCTTAGTAATGAAAAATTTAACATTCTTAATTATTAATTAAGTAATTATATAATTAAAGTAGTTAAATAAGTATATTAAGTGTATATAAGTAAACAAAGTTAATATAAAAATTTGTATCTTAAAATGTGATTTTTTAAAAAAACTATAAGTAAAATGTTTTCATAACAGTCTCTGTCCATAAGTACACTACAAATTTTAAGAGGTAAAATCACAAGTAAGCAAATTTTTGCAACCAATAAGTTCTATAGTGGTTACTGACACACTACAGTTTCTAAATTTTCTACAGTTCTACAGTTTCTATTCACTAAATTTTCTTTTAATTGCCGTGGAGCACTTAACAACACATAATCCAGATTCGTTACTTTTGAATTTATGAAATTGTTAAATTTCATCAAGCAGAATAAATGAAGTTGCATACTTTCGTTAAACCAAAATTAAATAAGGAAATAAAATTGAAAAATATCCACTTTCTAGTCATCTACAACTCATTGTGAATAAAATTCGATTCATAGACCTCTGAAATGTATATTTTTGAAGTATAAGATGTCTAGACTTTTCCCCCATAAATAAAAAAAATAACCAGAATTTGACAAGACTTTTCTAATTTTATTTAATTCGCTGAAAATTGCAAAAATATGATATTTTTGATGAAGATCTATCGTTGCTATCTGATCAATGTTGCAAAACATACATCAAACATCATAAAAAGCAATTTTAAATAGTTAAGGGTTTTTAAATATAAATTACACAACATACTATTTGTAGAGAAATATATCAGTTCTTGGTATCTTAAACAGATATGAATTAAGCCAAAATCATGTTGCATATTAGATTAAAAGGGATATTCTCCATGGGACCTATTCAAATAGTGACGTTTAGTTTAACAAATAGAATTAAATTATATAAACTATCTTATATGTAAAACTGAATTATGTCTATTAATAAGCAAAAAAAGGAAGAAACGACAATATAAATAAAAAACCACAAAACGAAAACTTAATGTTCTACTTGAGAAAACCCTATTAACAAAGCCAATGTAATTTTTAAATTTTTTCACATAAATGAAAACAGAAACGGAAATTTTAGAAGAAAAATTAACGATTTGTTTGAAAAAATTCGGTATCGAATAAATACAAGCATTCAGCTAAAATTAAAACTGAATGTTTTAATACTCTTCTCTAAGTACTGAGTGTTCCAGAAAAATATATACCCAATTTGAAAAACTATAACATAAACAATTAAAAGCATTACATTAAGGCTTCATTGCCCAGATTAATAAATACAAATGTAAAATCTTGCCAGATATCAAGTTTCATGATTCTAATTAATAAATACAATAATTTTTTTAATTCCAATTTTTCACATTAAACAACACTTTTTCATACCGTCGCTTAACAAGCAACACCACCTATCTCAATTTTTTGAAATTTCAACGAGGAAGATTCAACTGAATTTTTCGCACCAAATACCAAATATTACCGAATTTCTTTAACATCTGCTATGAACACAAGAACACATCTTCCATCCAGACGTGAAAAAAATTTAGAAATATTCGTTATTGCATGCGAAAAATTCAGTTGAATCTTCCTCTTTGAAATTTCCAAAAATTGAGATAGGTGGTGTTGCTTGTGAAGCGATTAGATAATAGCTCAAAAAATCGTCGTAATTACAGCTACAGAGCAAATGATTATCCCCGTTTCACAATGAAAAAAATTTGAACTAATCAGTTGTTAACTGTGTAGGGTATTTTATAAATGAGTGAATTAATTGGAACATTCTCCTTTGAAAATATCTTGACTAGTGGTGCTTATCTTAATTTACAACAGGAGCGTCTTATGACGCGCATTCACGACATGTTTGAAAATGAAGAATGATACTTCCAGCAGGATGGAGCCCCTTAGCATTACCCTCACGAAGTGAAGGCCTACCTTAACCCTTAAGGATCGTATTTTTCTTTCTGCTATCTAATAAGATGACCCCCTCCTGTTTCGGAAAGGGGCTGTCGTTTTCATTTATCTAAGAAGGCATAAAATACTTGAGATGCTTATGGATTCTACGTAATTTTTGTGTCAAATTATAAAGCTAATTAATGATTAAATTTTAGTTTATAAGCCTAAAAACGCGATAATTTGATGCATGTGAATATCACTGGCGCGAGACTTAAGGAGTTAATGAATTCTTATTAACATATCTTTAGCAGGAAGAAGTAGCATTGACATCCCCTTACAAACTCCGTACCTCACTCTAGTAGGTATATTTTTATAGAGATACATGAAATATCATGTGTGTTTATAGCTGAAGACCAGCTCCAAATGACGAGCTGCGATGTGTCAAAATGCATTTTACCTGCTTAGTGCTGTTTTGCTATTCAATCGCATAGTTTTATGAGCAGCGCCTGGGCAATAACTGTAAACAATTCAAACATTTCCTATAATTGACAAAATTCTAAATTTGTATAAATTAATTTGAATTATGAAATATTGATGTATGTTAATGATCGTTTATGTAATAATTATTTAAAATGTGTATATACATCTGTATATACTTATGAACGTCCGGAACGTCCTATATATACTTATGAATCGAAAAAATTCGGATTATGCTTCTCTATCATAGGATTCGGGCATATAGAGCTAAGAGTTACAAAATTCAGAAAAATATTTTTATCGAATGGCTATCTAAACATTAAATTTCGATTTGTTTTTAAAAATATTTCGATTCAGTGTTTTCTTCAAGTTCTGAGAGATGCATCAAAGGTTCAATGATTTATCAAAGATTAAAAGATCGTTTAAATTTAAACTGAATTTTGTCTACCAATTTTTACAAGGATTCAAATCCTATTTAGGAAGTCTTTGTCCATTACATAAATAAAACTATTACAGATTATAATACATCATAAAAATATACTTACGGGAAGAAAATTTTTGAATTAAGCTATTTTGAATCATAGAATTTTGAACTGGTTTCTTTTTTATTAGGGCATATAGAGACAAGAACTCCAAAACCATAAGAAAGGTGCAGTTAGT
>BGPR01050651.1:0-11013 GCA_013235015.1 Araneus ventricosus
CATATTCGATATTTGATTCTCTTCACTAAATTACAAAATAAACTATATTGTGCTAAACACAGAATAAACTATATTGTGTAAATATACAAGAAAGTTTAAATGAGACTATTCTCACTGGCTATAGATTGCTAAATACAAATATGTAATAGCTTAAACTTAAAGCAAATCCAATGTCAAAAATATTTAACCTCAGTTAACGCTTTGAAACCATGTTAAGTAAGGTATGTAAGAAAGTATATGGGTGTTGGAAATGGATGCAGTCACGTGGTTTGCGCACGTGTTCTCTGAGCTCAGATGTCAGAACCACGTGGTGTGCTGTAAAAGGATTTTAATTATATTTGTTCCAGATTACGAGTCAGTCAAAGTTTGATGTTACACTCGATCGGTTAGCTTCCAGGCTAGCTGCCGAATTCATCATATTCTTGGAATTTTTCAGTCTAATTCTTGGTGTTGATCAGTTGGCTGCTTCCAGGCTGCAGTTAGATTCACGAAATTTACCCGAATTCTTGTAATACATTAATTACGGAATGTTTCTTCTTGTAGTTATTAATCATGAAGTGTTTATCTTGGAATAACTTTGATTACTAAGTAGAAATTTAATCCTTATCCTTAAGTTTTTTGTTGTCAATAAACTCTTTAAAAAGACAACTTGATTCGGAATTATTCATGGCACCTGGACTAGATTTATTAGTTAATTTTGATTAGACTTTTAGTTCTAGGAAGCAAAACCATAAATTTGCTTAATTCATAAAATTTACAATGGGATTGATGAAACAATTTTGTCGGTAACTTATTTTTCTAGCATATTATTTTTTTAATGTCTGTTTTCACTATCTCAAGAAAATAAATGAGGGTTATAAAAGTTCTAACAAATAATACGAGCACGAATATTTACATATATTAACCCACAAACGTTAAGACTACACTGTAACATCCTTCATTAAATAAATTTAAACCAAATAACTGCATAACCGAACGGTATTAGTTTCACGAATAGTTGCTCATCTGGAAGGAATTTATTTAATTTACCTGCCTTAATAATTCTTTTCTTCAAAGAATGCCTTCATCTTCCACCTAAACAATAAAGTTAAGCCCATCACTTCATTTATTTTTCTGAGGGGGAGGGAGAAATTCCTATGACACACCTTAAAATAGAATAATGAGTTCCGAATCTCTCTTAGCCGAGGCATTTTCTTTCCTTTCAAACGTCAGAAAGTGGTCTCTCTTCAGTTTTTAATTTGCTGAGATTAACTTGATTCGTTTTCAGGAATAATTTAAATAAAGGGTTTAACTGGAGAGGAATGAAGCCTTCTTTGTCTTTCATTCTATTTGAAAGAGAGAGGAAGAGAATAAATTCGGTTAAAGAATTAATTTTAATGTCTTAATTTCTCTGCTTCAGGGAAAGATGAATCCACTTAAAGATTTTTGATTAACTGAAGTAAGCATTAAGTCGGTAAAGACTGCTCCAGTCCCTTTTAAAATTGAAGAAAAGTTAATTTCAACTATCGGTCGATAACTGCGTGAAGTTCAGAAAAAAGAATTTATTGGAACTTTATGACACAGTTTTTATTACCAAGATGGAGAATGTTTATTTTTGGAGCGATGCTTTATATTTTTAAAGCTTTATGTTTAGGAACAAAGACAAATTAATAGTGCTTTAAATTAAAAGTTCGCACTTATCGGTATGTTTATGGCAGTAAATTCTATAAATTCTAGGTTTTATATGATGTCTCAAAATGTGATACATATTTTAGGAGCAGTTTTTTTATTTTAAAAGAATAGAGATTATAAGATTTTATTTGCGAAATAATGAGTCTATTAATTCTGCTCATTCTCACCGGATATACTTCAATTCCGCCTTAAACCAAATTATTTTTGATTTCGTTGATCTTCTAGCATTTTCTACTGATTTAGTTGAGGTAACAGCCTAATAACATTCAAAATACGGTTAGATGTCCGATAAAATGCGAGATGGATTTCCCACAATTTCTCTAACATTCTATGAATTGACTTCAGTGAAATTAATATATGTCTATAAATACATTTAAATATAATATTTACCATAATATTGACTTTGGCCAAGATCATGGCATTGATAAACAGCCATTAAGGTATAATTCGTACAAAACCTTTTAAGACCAGAGGGAGTGATATCCTCTAAACTTTCTCGTATACTTTCTGTCAAAGTTGTCCTACTCGACACCCCCGACAACTAAAAATTGTGGAGTTCCACGAGTTTTATTGATATTGTCTTCGCAGAAAGCCGCCGTACGAAAGGGTCAAGAATGCAAGCGAGATAAAACTCGCGAAGTCAATAAAATAGCGCCAAGTTAGTAAAATAGCGCCAAGTCAGTAGAATAGCGCCAAGTCAGTAGAATAGCGCTAAGTTTACGAATGTTATGCGCTATAAAATGCGTCTTAAAACATTAACTTATAATTTATAGGATCACCGCTTATTGTTACTCATTGTTTTCTAGCACTAAACTGTGTATCAAATTTTATATCTCTAGCTATTTGAGTTGTTTCAATTATCGTGTTCACATGAACACGGACCGACCGACTTTCCGCGGACGGATTTTGTCCAAAATTTGAAAGAAACCTACAAATTATGTCTAAAGATTACATACCAAATTTTATCCCTGTATCTCTAATAGTTTTTGAGTTATCGCGTTCACAGATAGACATAATTCCATAATTTTGTTTTTGGACTCAGGGAGGTCTAAAACGTGGAGATTCGTCAAAATCTCGAGTTCGAATTTTTTGACGATTACGATACTTTCTCTTTGTATACTTCGTATACGAGAAAGTAAAAATTAATCAATATAAAAAAGAAGTCAAATCCAAAATACAAGGCTATCACTGAATTAATGATTAATATTAAAATAACCTTAGTTTTTCTTGAATAAATTAGAAGCTAGAATATTATCTCTAGATCACTGATATTAATGGTGACGTAGAATTCAGTAACTGAAAGCACATTCACATCGTCTTAATATTAGTAGTTCTATAGTGTATATTCCATTTTATCACTATATCTTTTGAGATTCGTTCAGGTATGAGTGATTGCCGTACAAAAACTGATTGCTGTACTTTCGAAGTTTGTGTGAAACTAACTTTGGAATAAAACATTTGCTTTTGTAAAGATTTGTTCTATTATTTTCCTACACATTTTCGAGATTGATAGGAACTTTTTATACACTTTACCCATACAGTTCGTGCGAAATCTAAAATAGTGGTTATTTTGTAAACATATTGAGAGGACATACTCCCATTAAACCTCCGAAAAATAGGGAAATAACTGTCAAATTCGATACATTATGTCTCTAAAACAAAACATTTCAAAAACTAGCTTTTTTCCTAGAGAAATATCTGTTTTTTCTGTTATTGTACACACATTTTCAAATCTTAATATTGATATATATTTATTTGAGAGAGTAAAAAATATTGGTATAATTTGTGGAGAAATAATGAGATAGTCACCTTGGGCGCTTGATTACGGATAAAATATTGATCTAAACACAATATTTTGGGTATCTAAGTAATCCAAACAGTCTGTTTAAGAAACTGAATCTCAATTTATTAACATTTAAATTTAATTTCGATTTTACATACCAATTTAATATAAAAATTTTAAAAATTGTTAAAATTTCAACATTTCTAATCCCAAAAAACTTCTTTGGAGAAAATATGTACAAAATTGTGGTTCAATTTGTAGAACAAAGCACAATACATATTCAGTAAAAATTTTATGTAAAAATATTCAATAGTTCTTGAGATATCGTGCGCGCAATATAAAAAAAAGACACATTTTGAGATATAGCGCTTTAAAGATATGGCCATATTCAATGTTTACATTGAATAACTGATACATTTTCCTTCACAGCTTTCATAATTATGGGAATTTTTTAACGCGAGTTGCTTTAAATTGTTCATAAAAGACAGGGGGAAAATATTTTTTTTTCATATCGAAAATTTTCGAGGTTTAACAGTCGTATGTCTCCGTAAGGAAAGAATCTTTGAAAATTATTTAAAACCTTGATGTGTGACACCTATTTGTGTCATAAGAAACTTTCTTCTTAATAATTTAACGTAAAAAACAACCAATATCATGAATCACTGACGACTCATGACTTTATAAAGACAGCAAGACGCTTGTATTCTTCAGTTGACTTCTTTATAATTTCCATCCACGTGGACATGAGATTCCTTCATTAATAGTAATGAAAAATAAATAATTTGTATATTACCTTCAATATAAGACAAATCATACAAATAAATACTAATATTTTTGCAAAAATAAAAGCTATTATTTGGATGAAAGACAACAGATACAGATCCATTTACTTGTGAAGCATGTTTATAATCTAGTTTCAGTTGTAGTTAGAAAAACTTAATTCATCTGGCATTTAACTTGGAAAATTTTATAATACCCACCAGTGCCTTAGTCGGTTAGGCCATCGTTCAAGCGAAGAACGTCAGACGATTTGTTGCAAGTTATATCCTTAGGCAGTGCTCTTGACCAGAGTTATTTTAAAACTGGTAGACCGTTGCGCACTTTCGTAAAGATCTGGTAGAGGTTTCCTGGTTTTCGTTTAGGATAACACAAATGCGGCCCAATTCACCATAAAAGTATACCAGGAAGTTAACATATCCCCTATGCCGGAATTAAGTCAGATTTCGACATCAGGTGACTGATTGGTGTTCCTAGGTCACCCTGACCAACAGAAGCTGTCATAGTTTCCTTTCATGAAGAGTCCTTGACTCATGGACTTTGCTAGATATCCTACAAAATGTGGGATAAAAACCATAGCTACCATTTGATAAAGTAATTTGAAATCATTCACTTACTCATGAGAAATATATACCTAGATTTTTTTTCATTTCTAAATTTTGATCATGATTTTAATCACATTTTAATGTTAATATTTTTAACTGGTTATTGTCTAGTAAAATTCGTCGTAATATTCTTTATGCTACATTTTAGAACCTTCTTCTTTTGAAATGAAATGGCATAAACTGTTAAAAAATTCTTGATCTCTTTTCAAAAGCTTGACGTTGCATGAATGGAAAAGTTGTCTTAAAACGCTGTCTGGAGTAATCAGTTATAACATTCAGTTTCATTGTGTTGAATATTTGGCAGAATTGAAATAAAAAATTTCACAGATCAAAATTTTCAGAATTTTCCACATAAGTTGCTATTAAGTTGTTTATTTTTTTAAATTTAGAAAACAAAATGGCATCATTCATTATTTATCTACGTCCCGTTACTTGTTGTATAAATTACTTGATTTGATAATTTACTTTATTTTTCAAACATAAAAGAGTTAATCAAATTTAAAATACCATAAATACTCCTAAGATAACAGTATTCATAAAAGCTACATTAATCATATACGTCCTATAATTAAATGTTTACAATAATAAATCATTCTGAAAACGCCGCCTTAACTGTTTTGGATAAACCACCAAAGAACGAGCTTTTCACTAGAACAACTTCAAATTAAAGTTGCTCAATTAATTTCATACTTCATTTTTAATGACAAACACTGTTTAAATCTATATCCTGTAATTATGTTTTAAGGTATGTATGATTAATTAAAAGATGCCCCAAATTAAACTATTGAATCATCCATCAAAGTAGGCATGTTGTGAATTCATGTTTACTTTCCTAAAGCTAAGGACATTAAAATGGAGTTTCACTTTGTTTGGTTTTGAATCATATACCTTATCGTCTTACCTCAAAAGTAATTATAAATGAATCATAAATAATTCCAACAATTTAAAATTGTCAAAATCTAGTTAAGGTAATTGTTTTTAAATGTAATATAATTCAATATAAACAAAAATGGAAAAACTTATTTAATTTGTTTTAAAATATAACGGGGAATGTATATTTTAGTAGAGAAACCGCATTTATTTCAGCACTGCAAAAGTGCAGCTTCAGCTTATTAAAAGTCCTAAAACTGAATCAAGCCAATTCTCGCATAATATGGTCTGTTATAATCTTAATAAATGTGGTAATTTGCATTAAATTTACTTTCAAATATAAAATTGAATGCAGTTGAATTAGTAGCAAAGAATTGATAGAAAAACAACAGTTATTTCAGGAAGCGAACAAAAACATGAGCTTCATTTTAATAAACTCCAAAAACACAATAATATAATTCTTCATAAATATGGTTTTATAGGGTGTAAAATATAGTAAAAATTTAATTTATTTTAAAATACAGGGTGTTCATTAATAATTGTCGGGGTTTCCGTACCTCATAACTTTCGAATAAAAAATATTACGCAAAAACCGATTACGTATTCGTAAATTACAACTCAAAGAATTTTACGTGGCAACAATGCGATCTCAGCGCATTTGCAGTCTGGGTAATTATGACGTCATAAATAAAAATGGCGACCGTGAAAGAAAAAGCAATGTGTGTATTGTGGTTTTTCGAAACTAAATTTGGTTTGGGGGGTTGTCAAGAACATTGTGTACGAGACCCCTGTGCCCTCCCTTGATGAACTGAAGCGCAGAATTGTTACTGCGATCCAAAATGTTACCCCACAAATGCTGGAGAACACTTGGAGGGAAATCGAATTTCGTCTCGATGTGTTACGAGCCACGAAGGGCAGCCATGTGCAAATTCATTAATCTTTTTAATATCATTAATAAAATTCTTTGAGTTGTAATTTACGAATACGTAATCGGTTTTTGCGTAATATTTTTTATTCGAAAGTTATGAGGTACGGAAACCCCGACAATAATTAATGAACACCCTGTATAAAAAATGTGAGTGAGTAAGTGATCAGCAGAAGGAAAATTGATAACAATCAATATATTCAGGATGTGAAGCACAAACGTATGAAAATTCCTAAAACCGAATTAAAATAATTATTTCTAAATATATTGCTTAATAATACGAATAAATATCATAAGCATGTAATGCATTTAAATTATAACAGTTATCTTCTATGATTTTTATGAAGTTTTAAATAAAAGAGAAGAATTTATTTTAGGGAAAATGCACAAAATGAATGGAAAACTCATGCAATATTATTTTTCATTCTAAATAATAATGGAATATGGAAATAATATTTTCCATTTTAATAATGTTACTTTTAATAATATAAATAATTAATGGATAATTTCTAAATAATTATCCATTTATCCAAATTACTTTTTCCAAACACCAGAAATTTATGTTTTAAATTTCAATGTTTCTCATACATTAAGAATATTTATTAAAAGTAACTATTTTAAAAAGGTATGTTAATGAAATAATAAAAGTATAAATAATGAAAATAAGTAAATATTAATGAAATGATTCTTATATTAATAGTACACAAATATATCGCCAAAACCGGCCAGTCCTTTGAGCACTTACTTATCCTCCTCTAACACTCCTCAAGTATTTCAAATGTTTATTGTTGATACTGCATCCTACTTGCAATTATCCTATCTGTCATGCGCATACAACTTTTATAATTGTTACTAGCAAAATACCCGGCGATGCCCGGTCATTTTAAGGTCAAAATCTTCTGCGGGACAATAAAGCGAACAATATTTTATAACTAATATAATGTTTATTTAAATTTCTTTATCGAGAGAATATTTCTTAGATATTGATGAAATGATTCTTATATTAATTTATAGTACACAAATGTTTCGCCTAAACCGGCCAGTCCTTTGATCCCATACTTATCCTCCTCCAACACTCCTCAAGTATTTTAAAGGCTTATTGTTGATACTGCGTCCTACTTTCCATTATCGTATATGTCATGCCGCATACGACTTGTATCATTGTTACTAGCAGAATACCCGGCGCTAACCGGTCATTTTCTGGTCAAAATCTTCTGGGAGACAATAAAGCGAACAATATTTTATAACTAACATAATGTTTATTTATATTTCTTCATTGAGAGAATATTTCCTAAATACTAATGAAATGATTCTTATATTAATAATACACTTATTTTCTTTCATTTCAGTATATATCATAAGTATACTGTATTAAAGACCTTCTCTATATAATAACTCCTCTTCTTGTGCATCTTATTATTTTAGAAACCCTGGATATAAAGTTTTCATTCTAACTGGTCCATTTGCTAAATTGATTTCACTGACTCAACTCCACCTTATCCAGAAGGGTGTGCAATCGGGCCGAATTCTCATTGCACTATTTTTTGTTGAACGATATTGGAGTCATTTTTCGATTAAAATTTCAGCAATTGAAGTGACTCAATCATTAAATGAAATATGTTTCACCAAAATTACACCTCCCTCTCCAAATAAGCATTTCTACATGCACTATCGGAAATTCACATCCCAAAGGTAGATTAAAGCGGAGTTACCTCCACCAGATTCGTGAATTTGAAACATGTGAACCAAGTTATATTTCGAACATTCCCTTTGTTACATATATTTAGGTGCAATTGCCCCATCGTACCTAAAGGACTGGGTAAGGGCTTATGCCCGTTCAGTACGTCAAGTCTGTGAATAAAGAACCTGTGCGAAAGGTTTCATCAAAATAGCCCCATTCGTATCAAATTTCATGTTAATCAGCCCATTTGTTAAGTGTATTTAACACTTTGGGGACGGCCTCACGGAAAACGTGCGGTCCGATCTGACCGAAGTTACCCAACGCGCGTGGCTGTTGAGGCATTTTTCCAGTGAAATCTAATTGCAATGCGGTTGGTGTCGCACCAACGTGCCAGTCGGTAGCTAAAAGCCACAAGAGCCGGCACGTATTTGTGACAGTCGAGAGAGAATATGCCAAGCAACCAACCGCCTCTTCCCTCATAGATGGGGTTAGCGATTATTTACCATTGTAGTATTTTTAGTCGGCCAGTGAGAAAAATATGTACATAATGACATCAAAATCATCCAAATCATATCCAACAACATGCCATTTTGCCCGTTGTTTACACGTATTTACACTATTTTGCCCACACTATCCTGAGTTACTGAGTTACGGCGAAATATTACAAATATATATATATATATATATTGCACGTTTTATAAGATATTACTCTTACAAATGCTAACTAACACATACGGAATTAATCGGTTGACGAATGACACAAACGAAAACATATCGTTTATTTAATGTTAAAATTTTATGCGTCATTAAAATTTAAGTTAACAAAAAAGCTTACGTTAAACATTAAATTCACAAAATTTATTTTACCTCATTGATGTCAAAATGCCTGAATTAATAATTCTTTTACACGTTCAAGTTAAATATGATTACATTATTTTTCACTAGTTTTTGATTTAAATCTCATGCATATTCATACTTAAAAACCGACAGAAAATGTCAAAAAGTTAATGTATTTAAGTAGCTTAACTCCACATAACACATTGCAATGTATCTGCATCATTTTTTTGTATTTTTAAATTATGTCCTGAATAATTTAATCATAGTGAATAATTCATGTATTTACTATGTTTTTGAAATGTTGGAATATTTTAATAAATAAATTTTAAGTAAAAGAAGAGCATTTTTTATTGAGGATTAAAATTGAACAGTTATTATCAATATGAGTTTTTAACAAATTTTCCCACATTTCTTACAATGATATTATTTTTGATCAAGTTTTAGTTATTACTGAATTGATACGAATTCAGTTTAAAAACTTTAGAAATATAATGTATTAACTTCTGTGAAAATTGTTCATGCATCGAAATGAAAACATTATTGGTTTAAAGAGATTTCGGAAATAGTATAATGAAATTCGAGGTTAATTTCATTATACTAAGTTATAATGAAATTAGCCTCGTGGTTAAGTTATAAAATGGGGGGAATCCTGAAAAATAAGAACATGAAAAATAAAACACTACACAAAAACTTCCTATGGAGAATCAAATGTTTGATAACAATTTCATACCATAAGGTAATTAAACCATAATGAAAATCATTAAAAGGAAAATACTTAAATATTCATTAAACATTTTAGATATTTAAGAAATGTGAATAAAATCTGAATTTATTATTAATATTATTATGAGCTCTTCATACGTTTATGATTTTGTTTTAATCTCCCAACTTTTGGTAAGATTCAATTAATGTTATACTAGTTCCTAAATAAATATTTCCTATTATTTTATATTGCGATTAGCAGCTTGAATAATTGTAAGATAAATATAATAGAAATAACAAAATAGTTTTTTGTTTCATTCAAAATATTAACTTGATATGAATTTAGACTGCTACCAAATAGAATTTATTTAATTTTTCATAGTTCCCTATGAAATATTTAGTACCTTCGCTACTTTGATCTTAGTGCATGGTGAGAAAGCCCCATATTCTTGGATATTTAACTGTAGTTGCAGTCCTCCCAAAAATTATTTTATTAGCTTGTATTTTCGCTTTTATTCTTATTTTTTACTTTTCCGCTTTCAGAGTTTAATGATAAACGGAAGCGGCAAAATGTAATAAAAAAGTAGAAGGAAGACGAAAATTCAATCAACAAGTAAGAGGGTCACTGAATAGAGAAGCAAGGAGATTTGCCCCTCGGAAGGATCAAAATTCTCGTACTGATCAACGATGAATTGGGAGAAAAAGCAGCCCTTTCGCCCTTCGAATTTAGAGGGATCTGAACACATATTATGCAGTTTCTAACATATTATGCAGTTAAAAGTTTTATAAAGAGGGATCTATCATTATTATTAAAGATTTCTAAATAAAGCTGAATTTTGCTGACTTCAAAAAATCGCATTTCCACAGCTTTAGCTGAAAATTGGAGATAAAAAATGCAGGTCGCATTATGCCGGATTTGAATATTGTTCAAAAACCCAGTACCAGAGAAAATTTCGTATACTGCTTGTTTCTGAGCTGATGAGCGGCCATTGTTAACTTGACTTAGTTAATGCGGAAATCATACATTTGGTGCGGATGCATTTCATATCGAAAAA
The DNA here is from genome assembly GCA_013235015.1 of Araneus ventricosus. Taxonomy (NCBI): domain Eukaryota; kingdom Metazoa; phylum Arthropoda; class Arachnida; order Araneae; family Araneidae; genus Araneus; species Araneus ventricosus. The sequence continues at coordinate 10,907 of BGPR01050651.1, forward strand.
TGCTTATCTATCAGGGACGAATGTAAAATGATTAGTAATTATTCAATTCAATTCAAGCAGAAATATGTCATGTATAAATGCAGGGATGTTAAAATACAAATTTCATT
>BGPR01050652.1:0-11013 GCA_013235015.1 Araneus ventricosus
AATGAAATTTGTATTTTAACATCCCTGCATTTATACATGACATATTTCTGCTTGAATTGAATTGAATAATTACTAATCATTTTACATTCGTCCCTGATAGATAAGCATTTTTCGATATGAAATGCATCCGCACCAAATGTATGATTTCCGCATTAACTAAGTCAAGTTAACAATGGCCGCTCATCAGCTCAGAAACAAGCAGTATACGAAATTTTCTCTGGTACTGGGTTTTTGAACAATATTCAAATCCGGCATAATGCGACCTGCATTTTTTATCTCCAATTTTCAGCTAAAGCTGTGGAAATGCGATTTTTTGAAGTCAGCAAAATTCAGCTTTATTTAGAAATCTTTAATAATAATGATAGATCCCTCTTTATAAAACTTTTAACTGCATAATATGTTAGAAACTGCATAATATGTGTTCAGATCCCTCTAAATTCGAAGGGCGAAAGGGCTGCTTTTTCTCCCAATTCATCGTTGATCAGTACGAGAATTTTGATCCTTCCGAGGGGCAAATCTCCTTGCTTCTCTATTCAGTGACCCTCTTACTTGTTGATTGAATTTTCGTCTTCCTTCTACTTTTTTATTACATTTTGCCGCTTCCGTTTATCATTAAACTCTGAAAGCGGAAAAGTAAAAAATAAGAATAAAAGCGAAAATACAAGCTAATAAAATAATTTTTGGGAGGACTGCAACTACAGTTAAATATCCAAGAATATGGGGCTTTCTCACCATGCACTAAGATCAAAGTAGCGAAGGTACTAAATATTTCATAGGGAACTATGAAAAATTAAATAAATTCTATTTGGTAGCAGTCTAAATTCATATCAAGTTAATATTTTGAATGAAACAAAAAACTATTTTGTTATTTCTATTATATTTATCTTACAATTATTCAAGCTGCTAATCGCAATATAAAATAATAGGAAATATTTATTTAGGAACTAGTATAACATTAATTGAATCTTACCAAAAGTTGGGAGATTAAAACAAAATCATAAACGTATGAAGAGCTCATAATAATATTAATAATAAATTCAGATTTTATTCACATTTCTTAAATATCTAAAATGTTTAATGAATATTTAAGTATTTTCCTTTTAATGATTTTCATTATGGTTTAATTACCTTATGGTATGAAATTGTTATCAAACATTTGATTCTCCATAGGAAGTTTTTGTGTAGTGTTTTATTTTTCATGTTCTTATTTTTCAGGATTCCCCCCATTTTATAACTTAACCACGAGGCTAATTTCATTATAACTTAGTATAATGAAATTAACCTCGAATTTCATTATACTATTTCCGAAATCTCTTTAAACCAATAATGTTTTCATTTCGATGCATGAACAATTTTCACAGAAGTTAATACATTATATTTCTAAAGTTTTTAAACTGAATTCGTATCAATTCAGTAATAACTAAAACTTGATCAAAAATAATATCATTGTAAGAAATGTGGGAAAATTTGTTAAAAACTCATATTGATAATAACTGTTCAATTTTAATCCTCAATAAAAAATGCTCTTCTTTTACTTAAAATTTATTTATTAAAATATTCCAACATTTCAAAAACATAGTAAATACATGAATTATTCACTATGATTAAATTATTCAGGACATAATTTAAAAATACAAAAAAATGATGCAGATACATTGCAATGTGTTATGTGGAGTTAAGCTACTTAAATACATTAACTTTTTGACATTTTCTGTCGGTTTTTAAGTATGAATATGCATGAGATTTAAATCAAAAACTAGTGAAAAATAATGTAATCATATTTAACTTGAACGTGTAAAAGAATTATTAATTCAGGCATTTTGACATCAATGAGGTAAAATAAATTTTGTGAATTTAATGTTTAACGTAAGCTTTTTTGTTAACTTAAATTTTAATGACGCATAAAATTTTAACATTAAATAAACGATATGTTTTCGTTTGTGTCATTCGTCAACCGATTAATTCCGTATGTGTTAGTTAGCATTTGTAAGAGTAATATCTTATAAAACGTGCAATATATATATATATATATATTTGTAATATTTCGCCGTAACTCAGTAACTCAGGATAGTGTGGGCAAAATAGTGTAAATACGTGTAAACAACGGGCAAAATGGCATGTTGTTGGATATGATTTGGATGATTTTGATGTCATTATGTACATATTTTTCTCACTGGCCGACTAAAAATACTACAATGGTAAATAATCGCTAACCCCATCTATGAGGGAAGAGGCGGTTGGTTGCTTGGCATATTCTCTCTCGACTGTCACAAATACGTGCCGGCTCTTGTGGCTTTTAGCTACCGACTGGCACGTTGGTGCGACACCAACCGCATTGCAATTAGATTTCACTGGAAAAATGCCTCAACAGCCACGCGCGTTGGGTAACTTCGGTCAGATCGGACCGCACGTTTTCCGTGAGGCCGTCCCCAAAGTGTTAAATACACTTAACAAATGGGCTGATTAACATGAAATTTGATACGAATGGGGCTATTTTGATGAAACCTTTCGCACAGGTTCTTTATTCACAGACTTGACGTACTGAACGGGCATAAGCCCTTACCCAGTCCTTTAGGTACGATGGGGCAATTGCACCTAAATATATGTAACAAAGGGAATGTTCGAAATATAACTTGGTTCACATGTTTCAAATTCACGAATCTGGTGGAGGTAACTCCGCTTTAATCTACCTTTGGGATGTGAATTTCCGATAGTGCATGTAGAAATGCTTATTTGGAGAGGGAGGTGTAATTTTGGTGAAACATATTTCATTTAATGATTGAGTCACTTCAATTGCTGAAATTTTAATCGAAAAATGACTCCAATATCGTTCAACAAAAAATAGTGCAATGAGAATTCGGCCCGATTGCACACCCTTCTGGATAAGGTGGAGTTGAGTCAGTGAAATCAATTTAGCAAATGGACCAGTTAGAATGAAAACTTTATATCCAGGGTTTCTAAAATAATAAGATGCACAAGAAGAGGAGTTATTATATAGAGAAGGTCTTTAATACAGTATACTTATGATATATACTGAAATGAAAGAAAATAAGTGTATTATTAATATAAGAATCATTTCATTAGTATTTAGGAAATATTCTCTCAATGAAGAAATATAAATAAACATTATGTTAGTTATAAAATATTGTTCGCTTTATTGTCTCCCAGAAGATTTTGACCAGAAAATGACCGGTTAGCGCCGGGTATTCTGCTAGTAACAATGATACAAGTCGTATGCGGCATGACATATACGATAATGGAAAGTAGGACGCAGTATCAACAATAAGCCTTTAAAATACTTGAGGAGTGTTGGAGGAGGATAAGTATGGGATCAAAGGACTGGCCGGTTTAGGCGAAACATTTGTGTACTATAAATTAATATAAGAATCATTTCATCAATATCTAAGAAATATTCTCTCGATAAAGAAATTTAAATAAACATTATATTAGTTATAAAATATTGTTCGCTTTATTGTCCCGCAGAAGATTTTGACCTTAAAATGACCGGGCATCGCCGGGTATTTTGCTAGTAACAATTATAAAAGTTGTATGCGCATGACAGATAGGATAATTGCAAGTAGGATGCAGTATCAACAATAAACATTTGAAATACTTGAGGAGTGTTAGAGGAGGATAAGTAAGTGCTCAAAGGACTGGCCGGTTTTGGCGATATATTTGTGTACTATTAATATAAGAATCATTTCATTAATATTTACTTATTTTCATTATTTATACTTTTATTATTTCATTAACATACCTTTTTAAAATAGTTACTTTTAATAAATATTCTTAATGTATGAGAAACATTGAAATTTAAAACATAAATTTCTGGTGTTTGGAAAAAGTAATTTGGATAAATGGATAATTATTTAGAAATTATCCATTAATTATTTATATTATTAAAAGTAACATTATTAAAATGGAAAATATTATTTCCATATTCCATTATTATTTAGAATGAAAAATAATATTGCATGAGTTTTCCATTCATTTTGTGCATTTTCCCTAAAATAAATTCTTCTCTTTTATTTAAAACTTCATAAAAATCATAGAAGATAACTGTTATAATTTAAATGCATTACATGCTTATGATATTTATTCGTATTATTAAGCAATATATTTAGAAATAATTATTTTAATTCGGTTTTAGGAATTTTCATACGTTTGTGCTTCACATCCTGAATATATTGATTGTTATCAATTTTCCTTCTGCTGATCACTTACTCACTCACATTTTTTATACAGGGTGTTCATTAATTATTGTCGGGGTTTCCGTACCTCATAACTTTCGAATAAAAAATATTACGCAAAAACCGATTACGTATTCGTAAATTACAACTCAAAGAATTTTATTAATGATATTAAAAAGATTAATGAATTTGCACATGGCTGCCCTTCGTGGCTCGTAACACATCGAGACGAAATTCGATTTCCCTCCAAGTGTTCTCCAGCATTTGTGGGGTAACATTTTGGATCGCAGTAACAATTCTGCGCTTCAGTTCATCAAGGGAGGGCACAGGGGTCTCGTACACAATGTTCTTGACAACCCCCCAAACCAAATTTAGTTTCGAAAAACCACAATACACACATTGCTTTTTCTTTCACGGTCGCCATTTTTATTTATGACGTCATAATTACCCAGACTGCAAATGCGCTGAGATCGCATTGTTGCCACGTAAAATTCTTTGAGTTGTAATTTACGAATACGTAATCGGTTTTTGCGTAATATTTTTTATTCGAAAGTTATGAGGTACGGAAACCCCGACAATTATTAATGAACACCCTGTATTTTAAAATAAATTAAATTTTTACTATATTTTACACCCTATAAAACCATATTTATGAAGAATTATATTATTGTGTTTTTGGAGTTTATTAAAATGAAGCTCATGTTTTTGTTCGCTTCCTGAAATAACTGTTGTTTTTCTATCAATTCTTTGCTACTAATTCAACTGCATTCAATTTTATATTTGAAAGTAAATTTAATGCAAATTACCACATTTATTAAGATTATAACAGACCATATTATGCGAGAATTGGCTTGATTCAGTTTTAGGACTTTTAATAAGCTGAAGCTGCACTTTTGCAGTGCTGAAATAAATGCGGTTTCTCTACTAAAATATACATTCCCCGTTATATTTTAAAACAAATTAAATAAGTTTTTCCATTTTTGTTTATATTGAATTATATTACATTTAAAAACAATTACCTTAACTAGATTTTGACAATTTTAAATTGTTGGAATTATTTATGATTCATTTATAATTACTTTTGAGGTAAGACGATAAGGTATATGATTCAAAACCAAACAAAGTGAAACTCCATTTTAATGTCCTTAGCTTTAGGAAAGTAAACATGAATTCACAACATGCCTACTTTGATGGATGATTCAATAGTTTAATTTGGGGCATCTTTTAATTAATCATACATACCTTAAAACATAATTACAGGATATAGATTTAAACAGTGTTTGTCATTAAAAATGAAGTATGAAATTAATTGAGCAACTTTAATTTGAAGTTGTTCTAGTGAAAAGCTCGTTCTTTGGTGGTTTATCCAAAACAGTTAAGGCGGCGTTTTCAGAATGATTTATTATTGTAAACATTTAATTATAGGACGTATATGATTAATGTAGCTTTTATGAATACTGTTATCTTAGGAGTATTTATGGTATTTTAAATTTGATTAACTCTTTTATGTTTGAAAAATAAAGTAAATTATCAAATCAAGTAATTTATACAACAAGTAACGGGACGTAGATAAATAATGAATGATGCCATTTTGTTTTCTAAATTTAAAAAAATAAACAACTTAATAGCAACTTATGTGGAAAATTCTGAAAATTTTGATCTGTGAAATTTTTTATTTCAATTCTGCCAAATATTCAACACAATGAAACTGAATGTTATAACTGATTACTCCAGACAGCGTTTTAAGACAACTTTTCCATTCATGCAACGTCAAGCTTTTGAAAAGAGATCAAGAATTTTTTAACAGTTTATGCCATTTCATTTCAAAAGAAGAAGGTTCTAAAATGTAGCATAAAGAATATTACGACGAATTTTACTAGACAATAACCAGTTAAAAATATTAACATTAAAATGTGATTAAAATCATGATCAAAATTTAGAAATGAAAAAAAATCTAGGTATATATTTCTCATGAGTAAGTGAATGATTTCAAATTACTTTATCAAATGGTAGCTATGGTTTTTATCCCACATTTTGTAGGATATCTAGCAAAGTCCATGAGTCAAGGACTCTTCATGAAAGGAAACTATGACAGCTTCTGTTGGTCAGGGTGACCTAGGAACACCAATCAGTCACCTGATGTCGAAATCTGACTTAATTCCGGCATAGGGGATATGTTAACTTCCTGGTATACTTTTATGGTGAATTGGGCCGCATTTGTGTTATCCTAAACGAAAACCAGGAAACCTCTACCAGATCTTTACGAAAGTGCGCAACGGTCTACCAGTTTTAAAATAACTCTGGTCAAGAGCACTGCCTAAGGATATAACTTGCAACAAATCGTCTGACGTTCTTCGCTTGAACGATGGCCTAACCGACTAAGGCACTGGTGGGTATTATAAAATTTTCCAAGTTAAATGCCAGATGAATTAAGTTTTTCTAACTACAACTGAAACTAGATTATAAACATGCTTCACAAGTAAATGGATCTGTATCTGTTGTCTTTCATCCAAATAATAGCTTTTATTTTTGCAAAAATATTAGTATTTATTTGTATGATTTGTCTTATATTGAAGGTAATATACAAATTATTTATTTTTCATTACTATTAATGAAGGAATCTCATGTCCACGTGGATGGAAATTATAAAGAAGTCAACTGAAGAATACAAGCGTCTTGCTGTCTTTATAAAGTCATGAGTCGTCAGTGATTCATGATATTGGTTGTTTTTTACGTTAAATTATTAAGAAGAAAGTTTCTTATGACACAAATAGGTGTCACACATCAAGGTTTTAAATAATTTTCAAAGATTCTTTCCTTACGGAGACATACGACTGTTAAACCTCGAAAATTTTCGATATGAAAAAAAAATATTTTCCCCCTGTCTTTTATGAACAATTTAAAGCAACTCGCGTTAAAAAATTCCCATAATTATGAAAGCTGTGAAGGAAAATGTATCAGTTATTCAATGTAAACATTGAATATGGCCATATCTTTAAAGCGCTATATCTCAAAATGTGTCTTTTTTTTATATTGCGCGCACGATATCTCAAGAACTATTGAATATTTTTACATAAAATTTTTACTGAATATGTATTGTGCTTTGTTCTACAAATTGAACCACAATTTTGTACATATTTTCTCCAAAGAAGTTTTTTGGGATTAGAAATGTTGAAATTTTAACAATTTTTAAAATTTTTATATTAAATTGGTATGTAAAATCGAAATTAAATTTAAATGTTAATAAATTGAGATTCAGTTTCTTAAACAGACTGTTTGGATTACTTAGATACCCAAAATATTGTGTTTAGATCAATATTTTATCCGTAATCAAGCGCCCAAGGTGACTATCTCATTATTTCTCCACAAATTATACCAATATTTTTTACTCTCTCAAATAAATATATATCAATATTAAGATTTGAAAATGTGTGTACAATAACAGAAAAAACAGATATTTCTCTAGGAAAAAAGCTAGTTTTTGAAATGTTTTGTTTTAGAGACATAATGTATCGAATTTGACAGTTATTTCCCTATTTTTCGGAGGTTTAATGGGAGTATGTCCTCTCAATATGTTTACAAAATAACCACTATTTTAGATTTCGCACGAACTGTATGGGTAAAGTGTATAAAAAGTTCCTATCAATCTCGAAAATGTGTAGGAAAATAATAGAACAAATCTTTACAAAAGCAAATGTTTTATTCCAAAGTTAGTTTCACACAAACTTCGAAAGTACAGCAATCAGTTTTTGTACGGCAATCACTCATACCTGAACGAATCTCAAAAGATATAGTGATAAAATGGAATATACACTATAGAACTACTAATATTAAGACGATGTGAATGTGCTTTCAGTTACTGAATTCTACGTCACCATTAATATCAGTGATCTAGAGATAATATTCTAGCTTCTAATTTATTCAAGAAAAACTAAGGTTATTTTAATATTAATCATTAATTCAGTGATAGCCTTGTATTTTGGATTTGACTTCTTTTTTATATTGATTAATTTTTACTTTCTCGTATACGAAGTATACAAAGAGAAAGTATCGTAATCGTCAAAAAATTCGAACTCGAGATTTTGACGAATCTCCACGTTTTAGACCTCCCTGAGTCCAAAAACAAAATTATGGAATTATGTCTATCTGTGAACGCGATAACTCAAAAACTATTAGAGATACAGGGATAAAATTTGGTATGTAATCTTTAGACATAATTTGTAGGTTTCTTTCAAATTTTGGACAAAATCCGTCCGCGGAAAGTCGGTCGGTCCGTGTTCATGTGAACACGATAATTGAAACAACTCAAATAGCTAGAGATATAAAATTTGATACACAGTTTAGTGCTAGAAAACAATGAGTAACAATAAGCGGTGATCCTATAAATTATAAGTTAATGTTTTAAGACGCATTTTATAGCGCATAACATTCGTAAACTTAGCGCTATTCTACTGACTTGGCGCTATTCTACTGACTTGGCGCTATTTTACTAACTTGGCGCTATTTTATTGACTTCGCGAGTTTTATCTCGCTTGCATTCTTGACCCTTTCGTACGGCGGCTTTCTGCGAAGACAATATCAATAAAACTCGTGGAACTCCACAATTTTTAGTTGTCGGGGGTGTCGAGTAGGACAACTTTGACAGAAAGTATACGAGAAAGTTTAGAGGATATCACTCCCTCTGGTCTTAAAAGGTTTTGTACGAATTATACCTTAATGGCTGTTTATCAATGCCATGATCTTGGCCAAAGTCAATATTATGGTAAATATTATATTTAAATGTATTTATAGACATATATTAATTTCACTGAAGTCAATTCATAGAATGTTAGAGAAATTGTGGGAAATCCATCTCGCATTTTATCGGACATCTAACCGTATTTTGAATGTTATTAGGCTGTTACCTCAACTAAATCAGTAGAAAATGCTAGAAGATCAACGAAATCAAAAATAATTTGGTTTAAGGCGGAATTGAAGTATATCCGGTGAGAATGAGCAGAATTAATAGACTCATTATTTCGCAAATAAAATCTTATAATCTCTATTCTTTTAAAATAAAAAAACTGCTCCTAAAATATGTATCACATTTTGAGACATCATATAAAACCTAGAATTTATAGAATTTACTGCCATAAACATACCGATAAGTGCGAACTTTTAATTTAAAGCACTATTAATTTGTCTTTGTTCCTAAACATAAAGCTTTAAAAATATAAAGCATCGCTCCAAAAATAAACATTCTCCATCTTGGTAATAAAAACTGTGTCATAAAGTTCCAATAAATTCTTTTTTCTGAACTTCACGCAGTTATCGACCGATAGTTGAAATTAACTTTTCTTCAATTTTAAAAGGGACTGGAGCAGTCTTTACCGACTTAATGCTTACTTCAGTTAATCAAAAATCTTTAAGTGGATTCATCTTTCCCTGAAGCAGAGAAATTAAGACATTAAAATTAATTCTTTAACCGAATTTATTCTCTTCCTCTCTCTTTCAAATAGAATGAAAGACAAAGAAGGCTTCATTCCTCTCCAGTTAAACCCTTTATTTAAATTATTCCTGAAAACGAATCAAGTTAATCTCAGCAAATTAAAAACTGAAGAGAGACCACTTTCTGACGTTTGAAAGGAAAGAAAATGCCTCGGCTAAGAGAGATTCGGAACTCATTATTCTATTTTAAGGTGTGTCATAGGAATTTCTCCCTCCCCCTCAGAAAAATAAATGAAGTGATGGGCTTAACTTTATTGTTTAGGTGGAAGATGAAGGCATTCTTTGAAGAAAAGAATTATTAAGGCAGGTAAATTAAATAAATTCCTTCCAGATGAGCAACTATTCGTGAAACTAATACCGTTCGGTTATGCAGTTATTTGGTTTAAATTTATTTAATGAAGGATGTTACAGTGTAGTCTTAACGTTTGTGGGTTAATATATGTAAATATTCGTGCTCGTATTATTTGTTAGAACTTTTATAACCCTCATTTATTTTCTTGAGATAGTGAAAACAGACATTAAAAAAATAATATGCTAGAAAAATAAGTTACCGACAAAATTGTTTCATCAATCCCATTGTAAATTTTATGAATTAAGCAAATTTATGGTTTTGCTTCCTAGAACTAAAAGTCTAATCAAAATTAACTAATAAATCTAGTCCAGGTGCCATGAATAATTCCGAATCAAGTTGTCTTTTTAAAGAGTTTATTGACAACAAAAAACTTAAGGATAAGGATTAAATTTCTACTTAGTAATCAAAGTTATTCCAAGATAAACACTTCATGATTAATAACTACAAGAAGAAACATTCCGTAATTAATGTATTACAAGAATTCGGGTAAATTTCGTGAATCTAACTGCAGCCTGGAAGCAGCCAACTGATCAACACCAAGAATTAGACTGAAAAATTCCAAGAATATGATGAATTCGGCAGCTAGCCTGGAAGCTAACCGATCGAGTGTAACATCAAACTTTGACTGACTCGTAATCTGGAACAAATATAATTAAAATCCTTTTACAGCACACCACGTGGTTCTGACATCTGAGCTCAGAGAACACGTGCGCAAACCACGTGACTGCATCCATTTCCAACACCCATATACTTTCTTACATACCTTACTTAACATGGTTTCAAAGCGTTAACTGAGGTTAAATATTTTTGACATTGGATTTGCTTTAAGTTTAAGCTATTACATATTTGTATTTAGCAATCTATAGCCAGTGAGAATAGTCTCATTTAAACTTTCTTGTATATTTACACAATATAGTTTATTCTGTGTTTAGCACAATATAGTTTATTTTGTAATTTAGTGAAGAGAATCAAATATCGAATATG
>BGPR01050653.1:0-11013 GCA_013235015.1 Araneus ventricosus
TTTAATTAATTTAATTAATTATAATTTTGTTAATGTATTACTGTCATTTCTTGTATTTTACTGGAATGAGCTGCAAATGCGCCAATCCATTTAATACATTTATATATTTCTAAATAATTTTATTATATTTAATGTAATTTTTAGTATTTAGTCAGTAACTTCTTATATATTTTCTCTTGAGGTTCGATTGTATAGTGCTTTGCTCTTGGTGGCGGGGATCCTGTTAAAAATTGTTGATATGGGAAATAATCTGCCTTTGCTTCGATTTACACTTTTAAATATGCCAGATTGTTATAATAATGATTATATAGCGCATGGCCCGTCGCGCGCTTTAACAAGGGGCACTGTGGAATGCTTTGAGCAGGGGGTGTCCACGGATAAAAAGTTACTTGCGCATGTCTTAAACTCGGATCATTTAAAAAAATTTAGGAAATGTGGTAATGTTAGATGTAGGACATGTCCGTCAGCATGTGAGATGCAATTGAATTTTGATAATAAAGAGCTAATGTCATTCTGTAAAATCAAAAATGTTATTTATTTAATTCAATGTAAAGAATGTAATCTTAAATATATTGGTCAAACTTGTACAGAATTAAGTATTAGAATTAATGGGCATAGATCAGCAATTAAGAATTTTAAAAATAATAATTCTCATGATTATGAGCTTATCCATTTCCAGGAACACAGTTTTGAAAACATAGTTATTTGCATCCTAGAGGATAACAAAGTTGACCTACATAAAAGACTTGATCTTGAAAATTTATTCATTTGCAGCCTGAAAACTCTTTTCCCATATGGACTCAACAGCAAATTAAATGGTGAGGGGCACAGTGAATTTAATAAAATTTGTATTTATAATAAATTCAACATTTTTAAAGGTTTTTTAAACAAAAATAACAGTAAGAAATTTAGATCAAAAAGAGGAAGTGGTAAAGGTAGAAAGTTGGATATTATAATGGATGAAATTCAGGAATTATGTAATCTTAACCATAACTGGGATAATATAAATAAAATAAAACATTTTATTTTTAAACTTAGAAATAATAGAATCAAATGGTTTTTTAATAATAAATTTGAGGAATTAAAATTTCTTGATATTAACATTAAAAATGTTTTTTTAGATCTGGTAAAGTTTAAACTGGGTATTTCTAATAATAGACTTCTATTTAGGGTTAACAAAAATGAGAAAAAAGAGTTTTGTGTTGTTAATTTTCTTGATATCTTCTTCGAAAAATTAAAGTTGCCTGAAATTATTCATGAAAATAATAAATTCTTTCCTGTTAAAGATATTAATATAATTTCTACTGCATTTAAATATTCAAGAACGCTCAAAAAACAAATTTGTAACTATAACTATTATTGTAAAAATTTAAATGAAATAAACAATAAACACTGTTTTTGTAATGAAGCAGATCTTAGGGAATTTATTGATATAGATAAGGGACATATTATTACAGGTAATTTGAATATTGTAAAATCTAAATATCTTAGAGACATCATGAGTAAGGGAACTAAATTTAGGTTAAGAAATAAGGTTAGTCATAATAGAATAATTAATTCCATTAATCGAGACTTGGATGTTTTCATTGCTAATATAGCCAGGAAATATCATTGGCCAATTGAGGGATTTGGAGAATGGAAACAACGTATAATATTGGAAACAAAAAATAGAATTTATAAAAATAATAATATAAATATTAATAGAGGTATTTTTTTCAATAAGCATCTTAAAAAAGAAATTGAAATCATTAAAGACAAATTTATTGTAACAACAGTAGATAAGGCAGGAAATAATTTTTGCTTAATGTGTAAATTACACTTCAAAGACACTCTGCTTAATGAATATAACTCGAATAAAACATATCAAACAATTAAATTTGGAAAAAAAGAACTGGATAAAAGAATTATTGCACTAGCTAAAAAAACTAAAATTAAAATCAGTAACCTAAATTATCCTTACCTTTTCCCTACTATCAAATTTCATAAAAATCCTTTAAAATTCAGATTTGTTACTTGTAGCACTGGAAGTTACAACTATCATTTAAGTAAATTTTTCTTTAAATTTCTAAAAATTATTCTTAAAAAAATCAAAGAAGAAGAGAATTTCATTATAGATAACAACACTAAAATTTTAAATTTCATTAAAGATAATAAAATTTATAACATTAATACATTTGATTTTGAAAATCTATTCACTAGCCTTCCACACAATAAACTAATTGAAGTTTGCTCAAATGTTTATGATTTATACCTAAACACTGATTTAATAGAAAAAAATAAATGGATAGAAATCTGCAGAGTTAATATTTGTGAAAACTATCTCTTTAACGGAATTGAATACTATAAACAGGTTTTTGGAATTCCTATGGGTTGCAATTATTCTAGTGCATTGGCAAACATCTTTCTGCATTCATATGAGAGGGAATTAATTAAAAATGAAATTATTTATGGTTTTCGTTTTATTGATGACCTTATAGTGTTTAATTATGATAATTTTGATTCCATTTATAACTGCTATCCAGAAGAGCTTAAATTAAACAAAACCAATACAGAAATTAACAAATGCAATTTTTTAGATATGGAAATTGAAATATTAAATTCAGGTATATCTGTTGGCTTATTTGATAAAAGAAATGAGTTTAATTTTAAGGCTATAATACTTTGTAATTTTCATACAAATCTTCATTATAAAATCTTTAGAAATTCCATATTTTCTCAAATTAATAGAATAAATAGCATATGTAACAACCATTCTAATTTAGTTAAAGCTTTAGATAAATTAAAAAATATTCTTAAAGACAACGGATTCCCAAATTCTTTCATTAATTTTAATAGTTTTTTAAAAGGAGTTTAAAAAAATTTTCTCTAATTAATATATTAATGGTTTTTTCATTTTAATTTGCTAAAACTGTTTAAACATTAGTTTTTTATTCTGATTAATTAGTTGGAATTTTTCTTCATAGAGGGAGCTACGTGCTCGCTTCTAATTTTTGTTGCATCATGTATATTGGCGTCGTCTGTTTTGCATCTAAGATTTCGGCAGAGAGTGTTAGGGTTAACACACTCTCTAGTACTTTTTGATATTTTAAGGATTGTGCATTTTGATTCATCAAAATGATTCAAATATTGATTTTGGACGGGATTCAGGCCACAAAGGGTATAATTTTGATTTATAATCTTACCCTTGACAGAAAATCTTGTCCAATTTTGGAATCTTTATGGTGAGTGGTCTTTGATAAAGTTCACCATTCGATTCCTTTTTCATTTCTTCATTTCTTCCTTTTTGAACAATTTTTACTTTCGAAATTCATTTTTATATATTTTTATGTGTTTTAAATATTATCGTTTCAACCTTCTGTTGATGCAACAATTTGAGGCTGTTGCTTTCTTACGATTAAAGATGTATTGTCATTGTTCTTGTCTAAATTTGCTGTTTTTTTTGTCTTTACGTTTTTCTTTCTTTTTGTTTCATTTTAAATTTTGTTTAGTTTATCTAATTTTTGCTTCTGTATTATATTATAAATAGCTGCATTTGCGCCTTTATATATAATACTATGAATTTTTATTGTTTAATTAATTTAATTAATTATAATTTTGTTAATGTATTACTGTCATAACCCGACAACAGTAGCGAGATGTGCATTACGGAGTTCCGCGCCCTACGAAATTTATCAATGCACATCTACTTTTAATTTTAGATTGTTATTTACATTATATTAGTTATTAATTCGAGTTCAGAATTTAATTTGAAATATAAAGTATTTTAAAAGATACAGTCTCAAAAAAAAGTGTTTTTTAAATCACGAAAATTTAAATAAGGCCAATTTTAACATGTGCCGTTTTCTAAATTTCGCTTAATTTACCAAACATTCAATTCAACTTCGTCAGTAGTGAAGTAGAGTTTGTTCACTGTAAAAAACTTTCTAATAATGCCGGAAACATTTTCTGGCCGGGTACTTGGGAGGAATTATTGGTCATGACTAGGTATCGATAGAATAGTTATAGTGAAACTTGTCTCCTCAGTAAATGTCAGTGAATAATTTTAATAATAATCGAGAACTGTACCGCTGTAAATGTATTTAATCAGTATAGCACAATAAAAAAATTCTTCCTTAAAAAAACTCTTAGAATAAAATCGTTCAATTGCTGCATACGAAAATGCGTATAATATTTCATTATTAAAATTACTGCATCATTCTGGTGAAGAAGGAATATTTCCTTTTCTTTTCTTTCTTCTTCCTTCTTCTCGTCAAATCCTTAACTATAAATCCGACACAGATTAGTCTACTTTCCTCTCCTTTGAGCTATCACGGCAATTCCCATCAACAATATTCCAGGATGCTTTTTTTATTTCCCAATAAAAAATTGTAGGTCGATATCATTGAATTTACTAACCATTATGTCTGATCGTTCTGTGATTTTCCTCAAAATTGAAGTCAACATGAAATATAATAGATACAGTATAAATGATAAATAATGATAGGCGAGTAAGATAAATATATGAATATAAGTTATATATAAGTTAAGGAAATCGTTCTAAAACGAAAAAGAAAATTGCCGTAAAGGAGTTGATCGGAGATACACATCGTTCACTCACACGAGTAATAAAGGCGGCAATTGGGGATCCGGTGCAGTTACGGTTCCGCTGAGATCCCTCTGGAAAATGCTTAGGAAAACAGCCGCAAGATGGATGTAAGTTGTCGGACTGCCCGTCCGAAATTAATGTACCACTCGCTGCATTTCAGGTGTCGCAGCAGGTGCGTTCAGCCAGCACGCATATTTACAGATCCCACTTTAGCAGTGATTGAGGTCGCTTTTCATTGGCTCTCAGCGACACGTGACTTGGCGTGTTTCTGAATGATGTCGATCACTTTAATCTAAGTTCTGTGGCAAAGAAATTAACGACGCTAAAGGTTCGTCCTTTATTTCTTTTATTCTAAAGATGTATTCATCAATTTCTTGAAATACATCCAGATAACCATAATTAGAAGGTAGTTTTGATTTGTCCATGTTATTATAGCAGCAGATAAAATAATAATTTATAATCCTGCCTTAGCGCTGTGATATGGAGTCATTAAGAGGCCCGCCAAGTCACGTGACGCTGAGAGCCAATGAAAAGCGATATCAATCACTGTCATAGTGGGATCCGTAAATATGCAGGGAGCTTCACAAAATCTGAAGACAGCGCTATCTGGCGAGCAGTCACTGCAAGCTGTCGTTCAAACGGGTTTAACGGAAATACAGAAACAGGCCTTGCACGTGAGAAGGAACCCCCCATTCAATCGGGACAATATTGAGCAGGTTTAGATGATACATTAATTTAAAACAATTGACGTACGAAAATTCGGGAAATGAGTAAACTGGGAAATTTGAAGGTTTTCATGAAGAGGAAATATTTACTACACGGTGGTCGCCACCAAACATTTTGCTTCTTGCGACATACTTAAGAGTTTCATTCATTATGCGATAGGTGTGGCCACCAAATTTCGAGAAAAGAATGTCTCCTAACACTCACAGAGTAAAAGAATCAGAGGTCTCATTCCGCAATTTGATCAGCGCCTCCACTCGCCATCCAAGAGAACTAGCCACATCGATACTCGCCGTTTCAAACGGAACAGCAAGGTCGCCTCCATGTTAGCTGTGTTGTGTTCGATGTCGATATTGGGGCGATTGCTTTTTGCTGCTGCGTTTGCGCGCAGGGACGTCTGTTGTTTTCATTGTTTTTCATTTTATCATTGTTTTCTTTTAATTTATTTTCTTTTAATTTAAATTTCTATTGTTTGTTAAGTACAAGTAAGTTTAGATAATTTGAGATAAAGCAGCCAAGGAGCGAGCATACATCTCAAACAGCCTCATCATTCATCAAGTAAGTTTAATACGTGTTTCCTAACTTACAATCAAAGTCGATTTAAGTTAATGAAAAATTAGTAACATTTAGTTTCACTTTCATGACTGAAATAATGAAGTTTATTTATTTTTTTTGTGCAATATCCGTTGTCTAAAACTTCTCATCCTAATGGAATAATACTGTTGACGCAGTAAGCAATGTAGGAAAAATGTATGCATTCCTGTATTTTTATAGATTTATATTGCTTCTTAATAATATGACCTGGGAATAAAAACAACCTTAATAACTATCAATCCTTCTTTGACTATTGCTGTGAAAATATTTATTGTTGACTTTTATAATAATTTCCACGAGCTATAATTCTTTTATCAGTCAAGTTGAAATTATATTGTTGTGTTAATATAAATACAGCAGTAATTACAAATTATGTACTTAATAATACATTCATAACTATATTGTAGAAATTAAGATCAAGTTTTCTAACATCTTCAGATTATTTTGCTTTTGAGTTGTTTTACGTTAAGGGATTTTACAACATGAAAATTGTTATTCTTTGTGCTGACAGTTAAAGTAATTTTGGGTTGTGTATTAAGTATACTTAGTTATATCCTACACAAATCTTTCTAATTTAAAAACGGTTTGTTGTAAATGCTATTAGATGTAAGAGCTGATTAAGAATCTCTGTAGTCTAGTTAATGTTACACTATTTTATTATTACAATATTATAGGGTAGATACTCCAGTTTTGGCCACATTAAGAGAAAATTTGAATGGGAATTTTCACAGTGGATGACTGGCTAAAGCTTTTTAAGTCATACTTACACTATTCTTTAGTAAATTTATTTTGCCTTTCTGTTAATTATAAAATCTTTCTCTGGAATAAATTTATATTTTGAGTTATGAATACTTAAATAATTTATCCCAGTTTGTAACAGATTTGGCCATCTTGCACCTGTTTAGGCCACTTCTATGGACCAGTTTTGGCCACATTAATATCATATTATATAACAGGCAATAATGAATATTAAGCAAAAATAAAGCATTTTTTGCAGTATGTATTTTATTACATTATTTTCATATTTTACAAACCATTTTTTTATTGAATTTGTAGAAACTTAAAATAAAATATACATTAGTTGATTTTAGTTGCAAGTTTGAGTTAAAGAGGCAGGAAGCAGAAAACAAACATTTAACTTGGTTGCTAATATACATGTTGTATAATACTTGCATAAAAATTTGTTTTTTTAAGGGGGGAGGGGTAAATTTTTATGCAAATACTTAAAGCATGCCTTTAGGAAATTTTTAAAAAATGAAGTTTCATCAGTACCAGTATTGTACGCCTGTTTGGGATTATCTAAAACACTTGTTTCTTCTCCTAGGAGCTCTTCGAATCCTTAAACCAAGTTCTGCTTTCGTCAATATGATATTTGCCTGTGTTTTATTCAAAATCTCTGCCTTATAACTGATTCTAGGATGCTATTATATAAAAGGATTATATCACTTTCTGCCTGGCCTTGCATTTCGAAACTGACATTCTATTTTACTGGCCTGGATATCTTTTGAATAGATCAAGAAGTTTGTCTTTGACAATTGAAAATCCCATTCTTGCAATTCCCAAAATCTATTCTTTCAACTCATTTTTTTACCTCAATTCTTTAATACTGCATGGGAATTACCATGCCCACCATAACCGGAAAATGATGCCCTCCCCTGTAATTATGCGATGCAAGGTGGAATGAGGCATTCCATAAACTTTGCTAATCTTTACTGCAGGCTTTCCATTTTGATTGTCTTTAATTGCATTTCAAACTTTAGTTGGAGAGTAGCAAAATCTTTTGATGGAAATATCACCTGACTTCTTATATTTAAATTGGAATTTTTGCCACGTAAAATCTAAACAAAACTAAATTAGTTACTTTTATTTTATCCTCATATTCTTAAAAGTATTTTATGAGTAAAAACATAAGAACAAACCATGTGGCCAAAAGTGGAACAACACTTGTATTATATATATTGTTACAATGTTACATCAATTTATTTGCTGCTATAATTATGTATATATTATAAATATATCAGTAACTTTATATAATCTCTTTTATTTGCAAATTTAAATTCCATTTTAAGAAGATATTTCTTGTTAATTTTTATTAATAATGTAGAGATTTTCGAGATGAAAATTTCATACTCTTTTGTATAAAATAAAATATAGAAAGCTTTTCTGATAAGCATATTAGCTAATATTTTAATTAGAATATCAAAACATTTTGATCTATTTTAATTATCACAATTTGACATAAGAAAGTTAATTTTATTGTTAATGACTTAGAATTCTAATTATTAGTCTTGGTTAGAGACCCTGTTAAGTGAATATTTTATTCATAATAATCCATGATAATTGAGTAATGTTTTTTATATAACGAAATTTATGTTATAGAAAATGGAATTCTAGTGGAATTTTATTCGTCCTTTCAGGCAGTTCGAGATTTTTGAAGCTGCAGATTCTACAGGATATCGAAGTTGGACAGGAGTTTTAAGTCCTCGTAGGAGCCACTCTAGGCAAGAAGGGGCATTCTATTATGTCCCCCTCCAGCTACTGATTGGGGTCTGCAGTGGCCTAGTGGCAAGGCCTCGACCTCGGGACCAGAGGGTCGCAGGTTCGAAACCTGCTTCCACCGAAGATCCGCCGTGTATGGGGCCTGTTGCACGCTAAATCATACGTAGCGTCCAAACGCCCTCACGTCGGTGCTGCGCCGAAGTTTTGAGAGTGGGTGCCTGCTCAGGTGTCGTCCTTGTCATCTGACTGCGGTTCAAAATTACGAGGTCCATCCCTAAATACCCCTCGTGTTGCTTAAAAACGGGATGTTAATATAACCTAACCTAATACATCTATTGATTTTTTTTAATTACACTCCCTTATACTGAATATTTTTATACTATATATAATAAATAAATCTAGTTTCTAGGCAGTGTTTGATAGAAGTGTTATGTATTAACAGTGTTGTGTACTTTATTATGCTTGTTCAATAAAATTGTGACATTATATTTTGGGTTTTTTTTTTGCATTTATTTGTATTATAGCATCTTGTTACAAAAGTCAGTGAATGTATTTAGTTTGTTTTCTGGGTTGAAAAAATTAATGTGTATTTTTGAAAAAATAATTTGTTGAAGTTTTAATATGTTCTAAAAGAAATAGTATAATATTAACTTAATCAAAACATTTATTATCCTGCAGAGTTTTTTTTAAAAAATTTAATTTTCTTTTTGAAAATAACATTCTATTGGTTTTTAAATCTTAGAACAAGAATGAATGTGTATTTATTAAAAATTAATTCATTGTTGAATTTTTAAAATATTCTGAAAGAGAAAATATAATATTAATTAAAACAACAAATTTAGTTTCCTGCAGAGTTTAAGGAAACCACAAGTGAATTTTCTGTATGGAAATTACATTTTATCAATATTTGTATCTTGAAAAATGAATGTGAATTTCTTAAAAATTAATTTTTCGTTGAAGTTTTAGCATGTTTCAAAAGAGATGGTATAATATTAGCTAAATTAATAAAAATTAATTTCCTGTTTGTTTAAAAACATTTTATGATCTGTGAGAACTTTTCTTGAAAAAGAATAAATGAAATTAATAATATGAAAAATAGTTTATCTTCTTAAATTATTTATCCACTGCTTATAAATGATTGCTACCCTTCAAATAGGCAATTCAACTTTTTTTCTAATGTTTTGAATGATGTTTAATATTTACTTTTAATTTCTGTATTAAAGAAAAAGCTAATTTAATGAGGGAAAAAACGTTTTATCATTAGAATTATATAAACAATGAATGACATTATTATTAAAACAATGTTAAATTAACAATATACATATATATATATATATATATATATAAAATAAGCTATTCTTAAATTTAATCGTTAAAAACGAGATAAATAGTCAATAAATGCCTATTTATTGTTTACATCGTTGTCATGACGAAAGGGATTGGTTTTGTTTCCAGTCGCTCCGCAGTGACGTCACGCTGACGTATTCTTGTTAGTTCCCTAGTCGACCACAGATAGCGTACTGTCTATGTGAGGTGTAATGTTAAAAAAGTTGCCATTGGGATCTATGGTAGTGAGACCTCTGATTCTTTTTCTCTGTGCTAACACTTTAATTTGTGCCAGCATCCTAAATGGACGCCGACGTTCGAGAAACAAAAGCTATAAAGTTGATATCGGTTATAAACTCATTTATTTATAAGAATTAATCTTTTTAAAATAACGGTAAATTACAGTTTTTCAATTTCTAATATATTTAGAAACTTGATTAACCATTTATGGATAATGTTAATCTCCTGTTCTATGATTCACTTTCTTCTCGAAACTTCATTTAAAACAAAAAAATTAAAAAGAATAGAGAACAGAGAGAAAAAGAAACCATATACATCATCGTAGTTTTTTCTTTTATACCTCTAAAGCTGATATTAAAAATTACTTTGAAGGTACATTATACTAGTTACTGAGCAGGATCGCAACTTCATTTATTTATTAATTTTTTGAGATAGTTGCAGAGTAAATTTGCGAAGTAATTTGAAATGAAATAAAACAAAAAGTCTTTTCAAACACTTGTCTATATTTTGCAATTTTGATGTATCCTGAATAGAATATATACATAATGAACGTAATATGAATAAAGATTTGATGATCATTGAACAGAAATTTTAATGATACTCAACGAGAATCAAAATAATTAGCGATTATATCTGCTCTGAGCATAGACAAGAAATCACGATTTTACTGCAAGTAGAGGAGAGGAATCTTTTCGTAGTCAACGCCATCTAACGTTAAGCGGTGGTATTAACGTAGCAACTCAATGACTTCTTGGGTTTTAAAATTACTGTAGTTTAGCTGTTTTAGAAACGAAACTCCCATGATTGTTCCAAGAAGACGATTAATTTGTAAATGAGTAAATTTTAATATTGCCGACGTCGACATATGCTTAAAGAATAAGTTGTTTAGAAATAATGTTTTATACCCAATACATTGCTTTTAAAATAACGGTAAGTTAGTCTCTTTTTAATATTTTAATAACTATATTATGAATTATATTAATTTCCTTTTCCATGATATATTTTCTTCCCGAAAAATGATTTGAAATTAAAAAGAAATGGAAAAA
>BGPR01050654.1:0-11012 GCA_013235015.1 Araneus ventricosus
GGGGGGGGGGGATATTTCAACCCTGGAGAAATGGGTTTTTTTTGTGCACCAGTGTTTTCATTTGACTTGTCAAAATGCTGTTGCTTTTGTCTTAATTTTATTACTAATCGTCTTCTAGTTGAATATTTTGATATGTAGGTTAGTAATAATATGCTGTTTTGATATTGAAAGCCAGTCAGTTTTCCAGTTGTATTAAATCTGTCATTGTATTTACTACCATTATTATAGATATGGGAAGCATTATTATTAGGTTCATGTCTACTAACTTGACTAATTTTGTTTACAAAATTCAAAATAGTAGAGTGTCTATCTCTTTTTTACTTTCTCGTATACAAAAAGAAAGTATTATAATCCTCAAAAAAATTCAAACTCGAGATTTTAATGAATCTCCACCTTTTAGATTTCTCCGAGTCTGAAAAACACAATTTTGGAATTCTGTCTGTGAACACGATAACTCAAAAACAGGTTGAGCTAGAGGGATGAAATTTGATATATGGTCTTTACACAATATTGGTAGATTTTGATCAAATTTTGGACGAAATCCCTGTACGGGAAGTCTGTCTGTCGGTGTTCATGTGAACACAAAAAATTAAATAGCTAGACAGATAAAATTTGGTACACAGTTTTATCTTCAGGAATGTAGGTCCATATCATATTTTGGACCAAATCCATCAAAGGATTAACTGCCTGTCGGTCTGTATAATCGCATGCTTGTGAACACGATGACTCCTAAACGTAATGACTTAGATAAATGAAATTTGGTATGTGGTCTTCTAACCTTAATTTTAGTTCTGTGTCCTACTTTGGTTTTAATCGGTTGAAAAAAGGCGTTCAATTGCATATTCGGTTTCTTCACCATTCTACGATGCAAAAAAAAAAAAGGCTCGACTGCTTCGCGCGTTTTCTCCCACCTGTGTTAGGGAATGACGCATGTTACTGCCATTTGGCTTATTTTTTCTCCATCTGTGTTAGGGCGTAAATGAGGAAGTTTAGGGGAGATCACTCCAGCTGGTTTCATAATCAGTCAGCAGTTCTGCAGCATTTTAGCTAACTCAAAATTAATAAATTTACAAATGCTCCTTAATAAAAGCTAGACTAAATGAACATAAAATGTTATAAATATAACTGTGTCTTTTAGTAACACATATCAAAAGATAACCATCTTATAAGTAGATATTGAAGGAATAATGGATAAAGAGACTATGAATAGAAATATACAGCGACTCTGTGGACTGCTGGAATACTTTCAAGCTAATTGAGAGTTAACCTTTTAAACAATTTTGATTGGATTGAAAGTCAGTACCACAGAATATGTATTCCCATGGCAATGTTGTCTTATTTTGTTTTTTATCTATTTATTTCTAAATTTCTCTTAGGGCTCATCTCCAATGATGGATCGTACCCCTGTGATGGGGGGGGGGAGGGTGTCTTCGCATGAGCTGCTCCTAATGTGGGCTAATGCTATGAATTCTGTAAATTCAACGACTTGGTGAGGTTTTGGCGCCAAATTTGGCGACTTGGCATCACGAAAATTCTACCTTTTTCTAGAAAGTTCGGCAGTCTGCCGAGAGTATATAAAGCCTCGCTGCAATCACAATAAGTTCAGTTGCTGTTTTGCTTTAATCGAATGAGCGTAACCCGAGATCGTCGGTGACAAGGCTGCTGAATTTAGCCGAGTGACTAAGCCATTTTGCGGCGTATTGTTTTGAGTTTTTACTGTGCTGTGAGCTGATTTGAACTGTTGTAGCCTTTTAAAGACTGGATTGCTCTTACTTTGTCAACTGTAAATATTTGTAAATAACAGCTGTAAATAAATTTCTCTTTGTGCTGTCTTGCCTAAGTCCATTCAATCCACGAACCCTTCCGAATTGTGACACTATAATGTGTTCTGCGGCGGGTCAGACAATTTTTTTTTTTTTTTTATTTATCACGGATGTTTAAGTGTTATTGTGGAGGTTCTTTGTCCCTTATCATGTTTATTAACACATTTAAAATCGTTTTCATAATCATAATATCTTTATGTAACTGAGCTATATGATGATTATATGCTTTGAATCTTATCATATATTTTCATTAGTTTTAAGTTTAATCTATAAATATGTTTTATTGAAATTGCTTATGAAAATAAATAAGTTATTATTTCAGACATGCCTCTGATTTAATATTTTTTTTTTTGCCATTGCGCAACTTATTTAGTCATATATACAGTGTAAAGAAGTAAAAGGACATTGGACTTTCTTTGAAAAAAAATTAACCTTTTATTATTACTCAAACTCTTTCTGCTGAGAATTTCAATTAATTGGCAAAGAGTTTGTACTAGAATTAATTTCAAAAAATAAAATAATCAATTACACAGGAGTGGTTTCTACTGTTTTAAACAATGTAAAAAAAAGTGGAAGGACAGTAGTATTGCAAATAAAATAAAAGGTACAGCAGTATGGATTTTTTCTTCTGGTTAACATCAATTTGCTATCTGGCAGTGAATGGTACTGAAACTGGATTTCAGTTATCATACACTATTCGTAGGGTGGAGCGAAAAAAAAAATCGAATTTTGGGTTGAAGATTCTAATATTGCGAAGGAAAAGTTGCATTATCCTAGTATAGTAACTGCAAAATTTCATTTTCATTGATTAATATCTTTTGTCTCCTCAAGACGACCAGTTTTACTAAAATAGGAAAAAAAAGACAATTGTTTTCTAATAAGAACAAATGGTCTACCAGTCCATCTTAATTAACTGTAAAAGATTTTAACTAGATCAGTTGTAGTACTTTTGCTTCCTCAAGATGCCAAAGTTTTCAAAAAGCCATAAAACATGATATTTTGATCAACTTTTATTAATGAAAATACATTTAGTTAAGCACCTTACTATTGTATTATGTTATCTGATATTATAGTAATTCATTAATATATTATCAGCTGTAAAAACTTCCTCGTAGAAATTACATCATGTAATGTTGATTAACAAATAAGGCATAATTGTCCCATAGCGCCATGTCCATCTAATAAATCCATGTCCCATTGTGATCAACACACTGTACTTACTTGACTTCCGTCACAAGTTTTACAAAGCTCCGATTGGGCATGTGGAAATTTGTAGATTTGTATGTCCTTTTTTAAATTCATTCTCATTAGGGATGGCAGTTATTGCAAAAACAACCAGATTTTTTCACCTCGGTTTAACATGGTTAAAACGCTTAAAACTCTTTCGGTTTCGGTTTAAAAAAAAAAGAAACAACGCTTTGTAGTCAAAACATTTTATAATTTATAATAGTAAATATCAATACAATGAAATAATTAATGTAATAAGTAATGATTGTAGATAAAGGATTAATAGAATATGTAATAATAAATGAGTAATTATGACAATAAGTAAAGTATTATAGACAAAAATTTTTTTTATTAACATTGTTTTCACAAGGAATTAATTCATTGCCCAATTTATCATCTAATCTGCTCCTTAAAGACTCTCTTTCATGGAAGTGTTGATCTGAGCCATCATTCGTGAATACTAATGTTTTGAAGCCACAGAACTTCCGACTAAAGATAATAAGTATTTTTTTGGCTACAAAAACGAACATACATTTAGCAAAATTTTTATAGTATTGTTTTTGCAGGAAGTCAATCTATTGGTCAATATTTATCTGTTCATAAAGACTTTCAGTAATCCGCCACAACAGACGCCCTCTAGGAAGCGGTTGTTGGTGATTGAAGATGATGAAATTCAAAGCTTTATGCTTAGTAAATTTTAGTCTAGTCGAACCTAAAATCGACCTATCTTCAGACCCGATTTTTTTTTACCCGTGTGTGGTTTTCTGAAAATAACCTGTTAAAACCTGAAACAAAAATGATCGAAAAAAAAAACTTGTTTTCTGTTTGTTTAAACCGGTAGGTTTTCCATCCCTAATTCTCAAATAAGACTTTAGCTCTTTTGTAATGAGTATTATGGTGCTCAGTAACATCACTTAAACCAGTCAATCATGTTGATGTCCGTTGCGTTTAAAGTTTGTTGGGATTTCAAATCGACGATGTTCAATTGTGGAAGATCTCTTGCCTTGATAATCCCAGTGAACAAATAAGTTCTATATGCTCGCTGATTAATAAGTTGTCTGCTAACATATGCTAACAGCAGGTTTTCGGATGTGCCATAAAAGTGTTATGCAGAAATTTCAGAATCACACCACCTTTTTCTGGATGTCTGATAAAGAAACCTCAGTTTTTGAATTACGTTCTTTTAACGTTTTGATCCACTTGTAAGGGGTAGTGATTCATTTTGAATTACTGTGGCGCGTATACGCCATGTTCGTGCAATAGTTGAATGGAGGCTCGAGGAAGGTTCTTCAGCAATTCTTACAATCTTGCCTGAGAAGGGCCCTGGTCAAGCATGTGACAGATTAGAAAGAACAAACGCTGGTTAAAACTGCAAGGGATATATCAATATATACTTCTGATCTTTACTCACATCTTGGTCAACACTACGCAAGTTACACAACTGAAGCTTAAAGTTTGTTACTGCATTCCACTTTCACTAGAGCTTTTCCATCGTTCCAGAATTGTCACGGGACCGGTACTGTTATCACCGGCTCCATGTGTTCAAATACATGTCATCACGAGGGAGATTGTTGAACATACTAACCACTGAAGATTTTAAAATTCTTCCTCAAAAGCATAATGACACACCTGGATTTTGTGCCCTTGTTCTATTGTGCCATCACATCCTATGCTGTTGTTGTTTTTTAGTGTTAACTTTCTTTTCATCAAACAGTTTATGTGTATTTTTTACTTTGCTGTGCAACGTTCAACTGGATGTAGGAGTTACGTGGTCTACAATTATGGAATCCTGGTTTCTATTTCACAGTTGATAAATGTCCTCTACGAATTTCTTTTCAGTAAAAATTTATTACCTTCCTTTAAGTTTGGTTAAGTTGTCTGTCTTTACGACCGCTCAACGTTGTTACCTTATGATGGAATGGTAACTTACATTTGGCCTATTAGAAACAGTTGTCCTTTTTTCTAATTTTTATTAATTTTAAGCCAATAATTGGCAGTTTTTCAAAACTTTGACCGTCTTGAGGAGACAAAAGATATTAAATATTAATTAATTTTGCACGATTTACTATTGACTGGGATAATGCAACTGCTCACTGTGCAAATTCATAATCCAATTCATTTTTTTGGCCCACCTACTATGCTGCATTTTCCAGTAACTCAATGATAAATTCAAACTGTGTTTTATCGTAGTGAACCAACATTGCTAGATATTTTCTACTATTAGATGTGGGCTTTAGCTGGTTATGTAAAACCTTTATTATTCCAAAGGGTCAATTTTAACTCCAAAGTCAGTGTATGAATAGATATTCTCTCTCCTTGTTTTTTTTTTTTTAGCGTCTCTTCTCTGCCTGGAAACTGAACCACAAAGAAAAAAGCTCAGGAATTCTGTCATTTGAATTAAATTTGAACGTTTCTACCACCAGTCAGAAGACAAACTCAGGCCTTCCATATCAACTGCCAACCAAACCCATCTTCCACTATCTGTCAGTTGAATAATTCTTTTTTCAATCTTTAGACAAGTACTAGTAGTGTTGGTAACCATCTAGACTATCTAAATTATTTTTTTTTCTTATCTTACAGAAACACCTTCCATAGTGATGTCTTTTTTCAATATTTTACCCCCTCCCCCCTTTGTCACAAGGTGTCATACTTCACATACCCCTCACCCCTTGTCACATGTCACGCTATATACATAAACATATATACTTGCAGTTCAAGAGTAAAGCACTTTACGTTATAGATCATATTTCAATTTTATTTTTAGAAAACTTTAACTATATGTGTTTTTTTAATGACATTTATTGAGCATAGCTAATAATAATGATTATATGTGTACTTATTTTGTATGATGTAAAGATTAGGTTTACAACAAAAACATAATTAATATGCAATATTAATAAAAATAGTAATATAAAAGAAGAAACAGTAATTGAGAACAATAGTATTTTTGAATTTGATATATTTTACTTTTAATTCTTATCTTTACTTTATGAACTAAATGTAAACAATTTAATTCAAAAGAAACCACCTCAATATTAGTTTACTTAATGGAATTGCCATCTCATTTCATTTGTCGCATTCAATTTATATAAACATTTATAAAATTATACACAATCATAAAATACAGAAATTACTGGAATCATTTCCTACTGACTCTCCTCCCAGGAGAAAATATTGCTTGTTCATCAAGCACACAGGCATTGACATTGCTCTCATCCTCAGGGATAGTAAGCCCTCTAATGTCATGTTATCTTATCACCAATCACCAAATTCCACATTTGGTGAAAGCAATTACAGCTATGAGTTCTTGTTGTCTCTGCTTAGCTGTTGAAATTAGTTAACTCTGCCAACTTCTGGTTGACACTTTCCATTGATTTATGCACACAGATTGTGTTTCTTCAACATGACATTGGATGAAAATACAAACGCAATGTCTTTAATGTGATGGAGGCTTTTACGCAGAAGGACAGTGAGGTCATATGGCAGCACTTTGTAACTACTCCCCACTGATTGGGGAAAGAAGTTCATCTGCTTTCAAAATTTGTGCAGTAAAGTGATGAAATTTATAATTTTCTGAGTCAGCTCGTTATGGTGCTAAGACCTCCACTGTGTCTGACACACTGGGATGAGTGGCAAAAAACATAATGGCACAATATTAAAGAAACGAACTCGTACTTTTTTGGCAGCAATTCACATCTTAAAACATTTGGGTGAGGATGCGTATATGTGAAAACATGGCATTTATCATCCCACCTCTTCAAACTCTCTCTGGTTGGCTCGAGTTTTCGGCAAATATATGCTATGAAGCTATGGTAGAGTAGTTGTCTAAAACAACAACCGACCATACTTCTGCCAAAACACTTCTATGTATATTCAAATTCTTTCTTCCAACTTCGGATTGATTGTGTTCCCCTGAGCATCAAGACCAAACTCTCACTGTATTGTTCATGAGGTAAATAGTCCGGTTAACTCTTTACAGCAATAGGCCATTCTTCTTTCTACCGTGGTAAGGCCTTCGCCCAGGGCATTAGCTGCAATAAATGGTGCATCAAAATTGTTCTGGGAAATAATTACTCAACTTGAATGGTTTTCGATATCTTGGGTTTTCATCGACCTCCATCCAACCACAAAACAACTACAGTTTGACAGCATTACCGAATTTCGTTATCTTATCAATTCTGAAGTTCTCCAGAAGTCTTTCAAATCTAATCCATGGGAATAAGCAGTTGATTTTTGTGTTGTGTTTCCCTGAACATGGCGGCTACATTGTAGGACCGGGAATATCAACAGCTTCTATTATTGCAAGTCCGTCTGTTTGGATATCTATTCAGCATAAACTGATGGGATCAGCTTTTGTCTCATGCAACGACCAATTGCCAGTCGGCGGTGAAACTTTGCCATTCCCGCATTATAATCAAAGTTTATTTGTTACCTGCGGTTGACAATTGGCACTCTTGCCTTGTCGTCACCAGCTATGCACGAAACAAGCTTCTAATGGTCCAAAGTAATGATGAAAGTTCCTCTGAAATATCGTTTAATGTTCGCCCATGGAACTTTGTGTCATCTGTCTTTAGGTGGGAATCATTCTGAACGAATTAATATGACAGGTGCCGCTTTTGACATGTCGTTTTTCCTTCAAGAGTCGAGCCTTTTTTTGGCAAAAGGCGAGGATATGCCCCACTTCTTGTTTTTCAAATCCATAGTTTAGCTTTGCGCGTCAGTTCATCAATGTTTTTATATACTGTGATATGCGGGCATCACTTTCAATGCTGTTTTCGTACGTGACCCGATGTATCCAACAATTGCTTTTTTAACAACTTTGGTTGATCTGCTTCCAATCTCAAGCCTGCCACACTTCTCTCAATTTTCAAGGCTTCCTTTACATGTGGATGTGCTTCACACAGTGCAGCTAATTTTTTCTTCTCTCTTTTTCTGTCTCTTCTGATCATTGAGATTTCTTCTTCAGTTCTGCTTCCACTTTCGTTTTTTCTTCTTTCTCGTTCTTTTCTTGTTTTCAGTCAACATTCCACTTGTTTTTCTTTTACTGTAATAATGGCTCAACTAAATCCTTGTTGATCATATCAGTTTGTAGCTTAAAGTTCCTCTTGGACCGTTGCTTTTTCTTTGAGCTTCCTTGCTCTCTTACGTGGGATGTCTTCATCAGGTGACTAAAATTTTCCTCTTCCAAATTTAACACATCAATTTTTCTCTCAGCCAGGCAGATGTAGCGGTCTTCTTTCTTCAACATACCAAGGTTTGTTTTACCCAAAAACGACATTAAAGCTCCTTTACCTTTCAGCATGAGCCGTGCTTATTTTATCTGCAAGGCAGCCTCGTTTTCCATTATCGGGGTTTTTTTTTATCAATTCCACACTTCCACAATGATTTCTGACAATCTTGCTTTTTTTTGCTTGGATAAAGCTTTTATATGCAGTTGAAATAGGTTTATATACCTTATCTTTATTCATCATGTGAATGAGAGAAAACCTTGACCAGCAGAAGTGCGAGAGATTCTTAAACTGGCAACGAATTAGCTCGAAGGATAGTCTCTGCTGTGGTGCAGCCATAATCATACAGGTCCTCCCTTCTGTGGATTTCAGAACATTGAACAAACAACACCTGACTATCAAACTGACCTTGTGGGGGGGGGGTATGAACCATTATCAGTGTATCAGACCAGACATGAAACAGGGCCCAAGGACAAAGTTGTGAACACCTGAGTGAATAATCCCTTGTAACACATTCCCTCCCCCCTCAGGTGATGATATATGTAATGGGGAGATAAGGCTGTGTTTATATTCAAAATAGGAAGAATTATTTTCATTTTCTACCATGTTCAGTGGTTGCCATTTTCAAATGATCTTTTACCCAGCCTTATGTCCTTATATAAGATCAGCCTGTTGGTGCCACTATCAGTTCTAGCACTCACCCAGGTGAGGCGACGTATATCTTTGTTGGACAGGCAACAGGGGAGGTTTTCTTCTACAATGGTGGAGAATTTCTGCTACCATATTCACCGGAACCTTACCTGAATGCCTTTGAAAAGAAAGAATATAAGTGAAAAAAAGGTTACATGAGTTGTTTTTTTAGCCCCGATTTAAAAAATACCACCATCAGTGTGGCCAATTTCAAAATAACTTCAAATTTAATCTGCTGTTTTTAAATGTTTTTATTTAACCAAATGTGGCTGATACACTTCTTGTGCCCCTCCCCCTTGTCACAATTTCACTAACCCCTCACTCAAGCATGACATCATTTGTGGTGACCCCGAATATCAGTGAAAGCGAATCAGGGCTATGAAGTTGCAGCTCCCAGTGAACCGGAATTCCCAGTTTATTTAAAATCATTTACAACTGTTTGTTCTTAATTTCTTCCTTTAAAAAAAGATAATACAAAAGCATTGTTGCTTTCTGTGACGACAGGATCGAGAATTCCTACTTCTCCTAGTCATTCCACGCCTTGCCGTTGACAGCGTTAGAAAAACACATTTTTTGGCTAGTTATTTCATTGTATTTTTTTTATTATAATAGTATCAGTATTGTAGTGTTGTTCTTTATGATTCTTTTGTCAGGCAGTGAAGTCTGTAGTTAAAAAGGCTTTGTTTGCATGTCACGTTATGAGGTTTGACATTCGTCACGATGATACAAATTTTATGATCTCAGCCCCCCCCCGACCGGTCTCTGGATTCACAGCTATGAGGAGGAATATGATGAAATCCATTTAGGAGTACAGCATGTTCTTTTTTGTCCAAGACAAATGGTGCTAAACAGTGTTTTGACCACTTTGGGTTATGCTTTCACTTTTTGAAAATAGATGTAATTTGACCTTTTTATGTAGCTGTAAACTGTTGTTTACCTTGACACATAAAGTTAAGTCCTGGCCCAGATCTGACCTTTGAGCAGTTGCACCAGCTTCTTAAGCTCACTAGATGTTTTCGTAGTGGCATTTATTTATTTATTTTGCCTTTCTGTCTTCTTTTCTCCTCCTGACTATTTGGTTTTTTGAGAAGATTGAGAAATTGCATTAGGGGCTGATGTGGGTATATATGCAATTCCTTGAACAATACCATCATTTTATATGTAGAAGCTTGGCCTTTTTTGAAAATACCAAGGCATTTACCTCTGAGCATTGTAAATAGTAAATATCAATAATGCTGTCTAAAATAAAAATTTGTCCTTGTAAAAGCAACTAAAAGTAATCCACAGTCCTTTTACCTACAACATGACCCAGTAATTCAAAATTTGTTACAGAGCGTTCTTGTACTGTTTTTTTGCATACTGAAATTATTATATTCTTGTTTGTTAAATGATTATTAGTGTTAGATATATTATTTTTTAATTCATACAAAAGAAAATATAAAACCAAGATGCATAGAATCCAACATCAAAATAAAAAATTAATAGAAACAGTTAAAAAATACAAAAAAAAAATCAAGCATCCTACTTTTTTCAGGTGTATAATCATAATGACAATCTGTTTTTAAACACTCATGTGATCTCATTATTATCACAATATTTTAAAATATATTTATTGTACTAAATCGCTGTCGATTAAGAGGGATTCTACAACTTGCTTTTACTGGAAAAAATATAAGGTTGTATTTTAACATTCGATTGTCACTAAAATGTAAGTAAATATTTGAAAAACGAACAAGCGAGCAGTGAAGTTGAGAGCACATTCTTTACTTATTTAACATGAAAATTTACATTGTAATTTTCAATTTTTGAATTAATAAAGACTGTCGTGAAAAGAAGATACATTTGTGTATAAGGTAAGGAAAGTCGATAGTTTTCTATTTTGAAAAAACTCCTTATTTGTGATAGTTTTCTGTGTAGTTTCACTCAAGCATTTCCCATTCTACTGATAAATTTTTTTTGGTGCCTACAAACAGGAACAATAGCAAACTGTGAGGAGGATAAAAGGGTAAAACTCAAACTATTTATTGTTATTTAATTGTTCTTC
>BGPR01050655.1:0-11012 GCA_013235015.1 Araneus ventricosus
CTAAGTCTCAAGTTTGGGTTAAAAAGCAGTTGAAGTTGGGGATTAAAAACCATTTTCCATTTCTTATCTTCTAAGCTACTGCAACTATCGAAATACTTTTATTTTGAAAGTTATTCTTTACGATTTGGCGACAATTCACCTAATTTCAATTATCGTTTAATCTTCAATCGTAAGGGAGTTACTGGAAAATGAAAAAAAATCAGCTCTTTATTCCTTTGAGCTTAATAGCTCATTTACGAACTCGGCTGGGATTTTCACCCTCCGTGCAACATACTACACCCCGGTTAAAATCCAATTAAAATTACTGTAGGCAATAGCGTTCACAAGAGAGTATGGTCAAAACGTTTTATATTTGTAAAGATCTTAAGAAATGTTCTCCATATATTCTCATGAGTATTGCTAAAAGAGATCAATCTAAAACTGAACTAAAACGAAACGTCCAAAAACAAACAAAATAGATAGAGAGAAAGATTAATTTAATGTTCCACTCTATTTATTTAATAATATTTGGATTGTTTAGAAGATGATCTGATTATAAGAAGTCTTTTTTTAGAAAAATGAGTTATTTCAGTACAGACAGTGTTAGGAAACTTGATCCGAAATAGAGGTCCTAACTTTTCTAACACAGATATTTTTAGGATGGTTCTCACTGATTCTAACCACTGAGCGTTTGCAGCAATATTGATTCACTTTCGGGTTTAAGTAAATGAGGTATAGTTATAAATACAAGCAATACATCGGCAATTGCTTCTCCTCTTCTCTTTTACAGGCTAACTGGCTGGCTGACTTTCTTAGAATTCCCCATAACTTTGCTATACGCTATGCGTGTATTATTAGGCATTTACTCTAGTCAGAAGTCTAGATTTATTAGGATTGGGATTAAGAGTAAGTTAAATGCTTCAAATGCTTAAGGATGATTATTAAACTATTAAGTGATTTTGATTTAACTTTTAGTCAAGTTGACTATAATTTTTTTAA
The DNA here is from genome assembly GCA_013235015.1 of Araneus ventricosus. Lineage (NCBI taxonomy): Eukaryota > Metazoa > Arthropoda > Arachnida > Araneae > Araneidae > Araneus > Araneus ventricosus. Next base: position 979 of record BGPR01050655.1, read on the forward strand.
TAAAGTTTTTGCTTTTATATAAACCTAGCGACTTGTTAGATTGCAAAAATGCAACTTCATCATTTTCCGGCTTTACCAGTACTTTTAAATAATTTAATTTTCGCCACCAAAGTTTCTTTCTTATCTTGTGGCAACTTTGGCATCTTTTAAATTATCAACGGGCTTTTTTCCAGTTTTAATAATTATCTCAATTTACCATGTTAATTTTTCTAGTAATCAACTTAATTATTAATTGCTTTAACTTTTTATGTAATTTCTTTTAATGTTCATTGTTTATTAATGTCGTCTGGATTAATGTAATTATTAATGTCGTCTGGAGGTTCTCGAACCTGTTGGATTTATTCCTTAGGTTCTCGGCCTCTCAGGCTTGTAGACAGGCATGAATATATTTGGTTGAATGTGACAGTGAATTCTGCATAAGAATGACATGCAAGTTCATGTTAAAAAATAACTTTTTGAAAATTTAACGAGTGACTGACAGTGCTGTGAAAAACGAATTATCTTTGTCTTGGGCCTCTTCAGAAAGACGGTGTGCCAGTGGAATGGAAGGAGAGAATGGTGATAAAATTACGGCGTACCACAATTCTAAAATCATCTAAATTACGATTCTAAAATCATATTGAAGTTATGATTCTAAAATCATCCTGAAATTACGATTCTAAAATCATCATCATATAATGTTCACCAGTTCATATATTGAATTGCAGTAAAAGATACTGCATTTTTCACCAACGAATAGAGAATTCCGTCTTGTCATTCCAAGAACAATAGATCAGCGCAAAGAAATAAAAACTTCCTCGAACAGCAAGAATTTGGCCACTGATGTTTCGATAAGTATTGTTTCTGCAGAGAAATCGTTAATATAATTTTTATTTTCTTAGTATCTTTTTTTTTATTGTTAAGCCTGCACGCTTTTGTTTTAATGTGTAGCTATATTTTTCATTTGGTTTTTTATATGTTGGTTGTGTGCATCAATCTTTGTTATTTCAATATGCTTGAATATGAAGATTTAAGTTGGCAGATTAAAGTTTTAGTGTAAAAATAAAAAATATTCAATTTAAAAAATTTGTTTTCTTTAATCTCTCTATTATTGTGTATCAATGCAATGTACGACTTTTGTTTCAGCTACTTTCACTATCGGCTATTAATTTTTAGGTAGTCTAGAAAGGTAGGTGATTAATTAAGTAAAGTGAAAATTGTGTTTTATTTGTATTCATTTTTAGCACCAAATGCTCATTTCATAATTGAATACAAATTAATCTTTCATAATGGTGCTGTAAATCAGGTTTCTAGACAGATAATATTCAAAATTCAAATATTTTAGCAAATATTAACATTAATGCCTCATTTTAACACCATTGAATATGACTCGAAAATTTTTAGACTAAACATGAGATACAAATATTAGGCAGTTCATGTGCATTCTCAACATCCGATATGAAATGAAACATGATATCTCTAACATATGCTGGGTCTTTGTGGGCTGTTGGCTCAACCTTATCATCAGGATTGGCTTATCACAGATTCGACACTAGGTCAGTTCAAAAATTTATCAAAGTATTGTTCACATATTTTAACTACTTAAACTTGAAATGCAATGCTATTTATAAAAATATCTCAATGCGGCAGCTTATTTTTATTCATAAGAAAATAATTGTTAAATAATTATCAATAATAAATTCGCTTCTGCAATTTTCAAGCACAAAGCTTCATCTATATATTAATACGTGAAGAGAAAACTTTGTACCCCTTTTTAAGCAAATTGCGCTCACGGAGGAGTGTGAGATTTGCATAGTTAAAGCTCATATGGAGAAGGAGTGCAGAAAGATAAAAGTTATGTAATGCTGATAGAACTTATAGGTAATTTTCGCAATTTTGTGGCTGTGTGCTGGTTTTTCGGAGTTTACTGATCGTTGAACACGTATGGTTATCTCATGGTACTACATCGATGTTGTTGCATTCTGCACTCGCTGGTTCCTGGGTCTGGCCTCCCTTGAGTCCCATGAGTAGCTTATGCGGAGTGGATGATTTGTAATTGATTTAATCTCCCCGCAGTGAAATCCACTCCAAGAGGGAGTTTATTTAGATTAATTAAAAAAAAAAACTCTTCGGAGTGAAATGCAAAATGCAGATGATTTAAATCTGTCAATGTCAAACACATATTATTCTGTGGTCAAACAGTCTCACAGAGTAGAGATTGTCCCTAAGGAATTTATATATCGTATGTATTACTAATACATTAAATTAAATTAAATAAAACATTTATTGTTTACGTTCATACTGAATGTCAAACACGTAAAAGTCTGTGGTCAACAGTCGGACAACATTTATTTTTTTACCGCCTGGTTTTTTGTTTCAATAAAAAAATAACCTCAATAACGTTCAAACTTAAAAATTTAATGAATTGCGGTCGAATTTCGACTGCTGGGCGACCTCTAGTACCAATAATAATGAAACGTTTGTATGCTTTATGTTTCATTCTACCGCTGTTTTGGAATTTGAACTAAAAACATATCAGGCTCAAGTGAATAATAACAGTCTAGATAACATTTTAGTCCTCATTAAATACTGTATATAAAATAAAATTAAACCAGGAAATGTAAAAATAGACTTTGTTTTATCTAATTATGTATCCATAAACATTTTTCCCTTTATATCTGACGTTGGTAGAGAGGAAGTTCATTGAGAAGCAAATAAATGAACAGCTGCTAGATGTGGATATTTCATGGTTAAGAAAATGGATGGGTTTTCCAACCCCAACATCCTATTGGGAAAGCAGAAAACAAAATAAAGTAACGATTCGCGCACTTTTCTTGTCAATATCATTTAATGTTTAATCTGACATTTTGCAGTCGGTCACAGTTTTTCTTATGGGATATGGAAACAACCTTTCTCTTTCGTTCTTGTCCGTGTAGTAAATTATAAGCTAGTATGGTACACAGAAAAGAAGAATCAGAGGTCTCACTCCCATAGACCTTAATTGCAACTTTTTTAACATTGCACTTCACATAGACAGCACGTCATCTGTGACCAATAAAGGAATTAACCAGAACACTTCAGAGTGGAAAAAAAACTAAATTTCGTTATTTTATTTAAAAAAGTGAAACTAAATGTTACAAATTTTTGATTAACTTAAATCTACTTTGATATAAGTTAGGAAACATGTATCAAACTTACCTGTTCTTATGAAGATCGACATCTAACACAACAAACATGGCGGCGACCTTCATGTTCCATTTGAAACGGCGCTGGTATCGAATTGGCTATTTCTCTTTGTTGCCGAGTGGGGGCGCTGATCAAATTGCGGAGTGAGACCTTTGATTCTACTTCTCTGTGGTATGTTATACATATACGAAGTATTATTACTTTCATGTCGGTGACTACACACGACTGTTCGTGCAAAAGCTCATCCATGTTAACGATATAAGTTCAGTAAGATAATATCAGTAAGTAAAAAATAATTCCATGATTATTCATAGTAATCAAATACCAATCATATACCGATTTTATAATTGTTATTATTATTATTTTGCTATTTGAAAGAAAGCCAGAAATATGAAACTATTGAGGTGACGTTCGAAATTTAAAAATTTGATGACATATATTTTCGATTTGAATAAGTTAATTTATTAAATAATTTAAATTAAAAGAAACGCAAAACGCGCCACATTAAAATGTACGAGCTTTTTCTTGTAAATGTCATTTCATTGATCATAATTTAACTTTTTTTTGTTATTTTTAATGCACAATATCAGCATTTCCATATACAGGGTTTCCAGCGAATAAGACCCTGATTTCAAAATTAAATATCTCAGAAACAAATATCAATAGAAGAATGCGGTAAACGGTATGTTTATTAGCTAAATTGTAAAAATGTTATACAGAAATTTCAAAAATTTGTTACAAAAACCGTTAACAGATGGCGCTGTACGCCGAAAAACTTGTTCTCTGCAAGCAGTCCAAAATAAGTCAAGCCAAGCAGTCTTTGCAATCAGAACACAATGTTTTCAAAATGTTCACCGTTCAAAAAAATGAGGTGGCGTAAACGAAGAATGAAATTTGCCATCACATCCTTCAATGTCTCAACGGAAATGGAATTGCATGCCACACAAATCGCCCATTAAAGCTCATCCAGCGTAGAGGAATGGTTCCCGTAGACAGTGTCTTTCAATGCGCCCCACAGAAAGTAGTCACAAGGAGTCAGATCGGGCGAATATGGAGGCCAATCCATTCCTGTGCCAGTAAATTTGGGATAATCCAACGCAGTTACTCTATTCCCGAAGTATTCATCAAGAAAGCGAAACACCTTTTCTGTACGATGTAGTCAAGCCCCATCTTGCATGAACGATCGATCCTCCAACGCTAGCTGAGTGCTGACAAATTGTTCCAAAATTGTGATGCAACGTTCACTAGAGATCGTTTCTCGCATATAAAAAGCGCCGACAATGCCTCTGCTGCATGCATTCCGCAACCCAAGCAGTAACTTTAGGCGAATGCGGTGGTCTCCCTTCACACAAATGAGGATTTTCGGGACCCCAAAATCTCCAGTTTTGTTTATTCATGAATCCATTCAAGTGGAAATGTGCTTCATATGTGAACCAGATGCAGCCAACATCAAATCCTTCATTATCGATTATTGTGAGAATCTCGTTCGCAAAGTCAAACCTTTGTCGCACAGCGTTTATGGGTATGGCCTGATGACTTTGGATTTTGTATGGAAACATCCGTAGGCTCTTTCTCAATATTTTTTGCGTACTTGAACGCTTCAAACCAATCCCTGATGCAATTCTTCGGACGGTATTTCTTGGGTTTTGTTGAACAATTTCAGAAACTTTGGCGACATTTTCAGGAGTGACTACAATTTGCCTGGGTCCAACATTTCCCACTCGATTATCATCCACACTGCCTGTCCGTTCGAATTTGGCGAAGAGCTTGCGAATGGTTTTTGCATCGGGTCCTTTTGGAACATTAAATATTTTTGTAAAAATGCGCCTTGTTGACGTAGGACTACATTCTAATATGTGATTTTCCAGTACCAGAAAAAGAAGTTGTTCAATGGAATACATGATTTCAACCTCTACGCTAACCCCCCTCTCACGATTCAGCGGTCGAACTGATCGCTCTGGTCTTGGAAGCACAATTTATAGGCAATTTATAGTGTTGCGATTACAGAGCCATCTGTTAACGGTTTTAGTAACTAAATTTTCGAAATTTCTGTATAACATTTTTACAGCTTAGCTAATAAACATACCGTTCACTACATTCTTCTATTGATATTTGTTTCTGAGATATTTAATTTTGAAATCCGGGTCTTATTATGCTGGGCACCCTGTATATAGTACACAATGATTGAATAATATATTAAAATAGATATATTATATACACAATTTACTTATTATTAATTAATCTTGAATTCGGATTCTTCAATTTTTTTGTCATTTTAGACCAGATGCAAGAAACTGGAATTATGAAATGAGTTTTAATTTGTAAGTCATTAGGTTAAGATTATAAAGGTTTAATGTTTAAGTTGGTTTAATTTCACCAACCACACATGACGATCGTTTCCTTACAAACCAAACTGATTAGATAGTTTTATGTATTGATCTTTTTTCTACCAGTTCGTATATTTCTTTCATCATGTATTTGAGCCTCAGCTTCATTGCCCTGTACAATCTGCTTCAATAAATATTTCAATCTGGAGTTCTAACTGTGCTTTGAGATATCAATTAATTTGCACTCTGTTTAATCAAATTAATGAATAAATTATTTTTAATAGGACAACACCATTTGCATACTGAATGCCAAATACATAGTTTCTAGGGTTTTTTTCTCTGAAATTCACTAGAAAAAAATAAGTTACATTTCGTAGAATTAAAAAAAAGAATTTAATACTTTCAGTCAACAAGTACAAAAAAAAATCAGAAATTAGTGCTTTTTGCATACTCCAAATGCTGTTTAGAATTCAGCACCAAAAAATTTCAATTTAAAACTATGGAAATGATATTTGAGGTTATAAAACAGAAGATAGAGAACGATGATTTAAAAATCATTATATATCGTACAGACAATAAATGAGATTGATATTTTATAACATATTAGGATTTTTAGGACGATTTAAGAAATTTACATCAAACAATGAAGCGTTTAAATATTTATACTAAACTATGAAGCGTCAGCAAAATTTTTGTCGGGTTATTAAATTGGGAATAAAATTGCATTTTACAAAAATTCAGAAAAAATTACTTTTCAGAAAACAGAGAGGTGCACACTTAGTTCAACTTTATAAAACATTTCAGTGGGTGATATAAGATCATAATTTCCCCCTTTCGCAGGTCAGTGGAAAACAAGATTTGTAGAAACTTTTAATCCCTCGTAATATTAACCCTTTCACACCGAGCCAGGCGGTCTAGGGCGGTCTAAAAATTTCCTTTTAACAGTCACGAAGGCCGTTCCGAGGCGGTTGGCTTCTATTGAGGGGAGATGAGGTTCTGAGATTGCTTCGGAGATAAAAGCGGCAGGAGCTCCAATTATCCTTGCCAACCACAGCGCATTTCCGTGCGCCTTAAGGGAACGTTATAGCAGGGGATGGGTTGCGGGGTAAATGACTACCCAGGTTGGGAGAGTCCAATTCTCGTCGTATTCTCCCCAAAGGCCCGGTTTTAAAGGCGTAAGGGAAAAAATTCGCCTCGGTATTGAAGAGTTAAACCTTTTTCAGTTTTTCTATCATTAGTTTTAAATCCAATAACACAAATAGGTTAAATGTCCTAGAGTAAGGGTAGAGGAATTAAAGTGTAGGCTGTTTATCTCAAAATAGGAAGCGAATTTTCACTATACCAGTGGTGCAGCACTTGTTCCGACCCGCAAGCAAGGGAAAAAGATTCTACTGGAACAGCATTTATTCCGGCTTGTTAGTAAAGAAAATATATCTGCTCGTGCAGAATCTATACTCACTGTTCAGAGGATAAAAGCGTTTTTCGTAAGGAGTCTCTTTTATTAGCGTACAGTTACTTTAAAATGGAATTTCCTAGTATGAAGCAATCAAGTTGTTTCAAATGGACTTTTAAATGTACTCATGAGCCATTGACACTTACAGGATGTTCTCCAATAAGAGGAAAGTTCTCTCCAAGAGGAACATTAATTTAAAATGAGCTGTTTCGAGGATGTTAGGGAGATAATGACCAGCAGTCCTGGAGTGACATTAAGAAAGAGAAGCTGAAGATTTTCTTTCTTTTCTAGATTTCTTCCAAAGTTGCTTTCGAGTTGCTTAGGAGACTGTGGTCTCAAAATAGTGGAAATAAAACGTACCGGATTTTATTGAAGATATCAACACACTGAACACAGAGCGTATCTTCCCAAAACGACTCCTGATGAGTCAAAATGTAAATAGAAGAAGGAAAAGAATACAGAATATGGCAATACATAATACAGACCTGGAACACAGATACAGGATTCCCCCTTATATCCCTTACCCCCCCCCCCCGTTAACTTCTGAACGGTGACAGCTTAGGCCATAGAGTACGTGTCTAGGTATAGAAAAAAGGCTATGCGCTACTCGATGAGACAACTTACAACGCCATCTATCGGCAAATGTTGGAATTAGCGGTCCTATCTCATAAACGGTGAAAGATACGAGAACAAAGTCAATTAGAAAGTTGTGGAACAATCTCTATTTGGTACGAAAAGATACCTAGCCCACATTAATACTCAAAACATAATGCAAAAAATGAACATTTGTTTGGTCTCAATTTCGAAAATTGTCACGTAATAAGGAGAGGAAGAAAGGAACTGAGACATATCCCTGCCTTCTGTATAATTTATTTATAACGCTCAAAATGCTCTCCGTTAATCATTATACACCTGACCAAACAAATGTTCATTTTTTGCATTCTGTTTTGAGTATTAATGTGCACAAGCTGTCTTTTGTACTAAATCAAGAGTGTTCTGCATCTTTCTAATTGTCATTTTTCTCGTATCTTTCACCGTTTACGAGATATGACCGCTAATTCCAAAATTTTCCGATAGATGGCGGTGTAAGTTGTCTCATCGAGTAGCGCATACCCTTTTTACTATATCTAGACACCAACTTTATGGCCTAATCTGTCACCGTTTAGAAGTTAAGGGGGGTGTAACGGATATAAATGGGAACTCTGTATATTACATTTCAAGTGCATAATTTAAACGTTTCTAGCGTAGAGGAAAAACAAACATTGTGAATTAGACATGAAAATTACAGTTTTCAAATAGTTGACACTTCAATTGCTCTAGGTTATGTGGCTGGATTTAAGGAATTTAGAATGTGATATATAGGGACAATGTTAGTTTCTACACTTAAATAATAATTTGATAAACGTAGTTGCACGAATATTTATACTAAAATTTAGGTTTTGACGATTAAAAGTTATTTTTATATCAAAATAATTAAGAATTTTCCGCTGTGTGAAGATTGGTTAGATCTAAATCAGCAAAATTTCTCTTATCAGTTTTGTTATTTAATATTAAAAAATCTAGAATAGTTTACAACATTCTCATTAGCTTATATAGGCTTCTTAAGTGATAATTGATATCTTACTCAACAAATCTAATCTTTACGTAGTTTTCATAGCTAAGTTCAATCAGTTCCGTTTAATAAATTATTTCAATAACATTTGCATTTATTTTATTTAATTTTTGAATACATTTACTAATTATAATATTTGATTCATTTGAATTCATTGTGAAGAAGCGAAATCCATGAAAAAAGTTATCCTGTACAGTAATAAGACACCATTTTTAATATTTCTTTACTTTAAAAATATTGAATTAGAGCATCGTTGTTATTTATATCGCAAATATAATAACAAATAAATTTACATTGCTTAGTCTCAATTTTACTCCCAAACAGATGAAATATTCCATGAAAATGTCAAACAATTATTAAATGGAACGCAATATAGAATTTGTAAATATGCAAAAAGAATATGCATTCCATCCTGTGCATACTATTAAATTTCGTGTCAAAAGTGTTTGATCAATAGCTTGAAATATATTCAATATTTAGTTTTATGATTCATTATTAGTTCAGATATATGTGATATTATTTCATTTTTCATTTCACAGCATAAAATTATATTTCATCTCGTTACAGCGACATTTTCTCCCATTATTGACTTAGTACATACGACTAACTCACTTTTCTTCTCGCTTTTAGAACAAAATAGTTCCCCAAATAGAAATCATAAATTTTGATTCATATCAAGCTAAACCTTTTGATGTCAATGGGAAATGTCTAGGAATAATATTACATCCTATATTTCAGTAAAGATTTAAAAGAGTAGGTTATAATAAGATGGCTTAAAATAAAATAAAACTACTAATCCTTTCTTTGCCATTTTATTCAAAAGGAATTCTTGCCATTTTTTCCCTCCATCGCATATTTTTTCTTGAGAACAAAAGATCGCTTTGGTGGAAGAGTCCATCAACCTTGAAAGAATCCGTCCCATCGCAAATCAATAGGATACCCCCGTGTAACAAGATTACAGTCATTGTCTTTTCCATCGAGTCCTGCAGGTCGGATAACTGAGTCAAGGCAATCAGCAAGAAAGCGGAAATGTTACACTGAGTATATCAATACCTATTTTAGAAAACATTTTCCATCGATGATGATAAATCAAGTCGCAGTTTTTTCCATCAGTGTCTCTCTATTCGTCTTTCTATTTATTATATCTCGATGGAAAGCCGGAACTAACGAATCGATTCACCGCACTTCGGCTCGCCCGGGCGAAGAAAATAAGTCCTGCCTTTTGAAACACTTCATGGGTAACTACGGTCCAATAACTTTTACTCAATGGTCTTGATCCATTAAGTTTTGACAGTCCTTCAATGATATTGCGGGCGACGGAGAAATATCCAACTCTTTGTCTCGGCGTAATTCGTTCTTGACAGATATGTTGTTCTGGGAGGAAATCGACGTCAAATAAAATCTGGGAAACTTTGCCAGAATTTTGGGCTATCAACATTTTCTCTTCCGGTGAAGTTGTTAGAAAGCGCTGTCGTAT
>BGPR01050656.1:0-10715 GCA_013235015.1 Araneus ventricosus
TATTTAAATAAATAAATTTTTATGTAAAATTTCACTTGCATATTTGAAACTAGAATGATTTTTTCTACAAATGCGGATGGCTTTCACGTGTTTTTAAAAAATGCTGAAGTTCCCCAATGCAATAATCTGCGTTTGAAGTTCAGAAGAAAAAATATAGTGTTCAAAGGAAGCTATATTATAGCTATTCAAATAAAAGGAATACAGATTCATTTACTTCATCTGAATCAATGGTATCAAAACTTTAAAAAATAAAATTATCACATGAAGTAAAGAATTCAAAGTCAGAAACTCGTGGGATTATCTCATGTGAAGAAAGATTGTTTTTATTTATTTCATCATATTTTAATAAAGAAGTGTGTTTTTTCTTGTTAAACACCCTGCCTTTGTTCGAAATTCCAAATACCGAACTGCAGTCGACTACACCCCATATTTATATCTTACGTAAGTTGTTACTGGGGGTATGCTGAAAACATTTTTTTCGAAGTTAATTTGGCCATCGATTGTTAAGTCAGTTAAAAATTTATTTCACATCAATTATAAAGAAAAGGCTAATCAAAAGAGTCATTCTGATTTAGTGATTGGTTATTCTGCTTCTAAAATTGTTGAAACTTTGAAGCCTGATGAAAAATATGTCTTTTTCTCCCCAATTAGACTATTTCACAACTGTATGTGATTATATGAAATGTAAATTTCCTTTTGAAAGTGGTTTCCTTTTGATTACTGAAGTTGCTGGTATTAATTAAATTGAGGATGCTTCATTTACCAACTTAGATTTTTTTGTTGACGAGTTTCCTTGTCTTTTAATCCTACAACATACGAACTTTGACACAGCTATTGATTCCTTACAGAATGAATTTTGTGCATTTCAAATGGATGATTTATCAGATGAAATAAAAGAAGAAAAAATATAGATATACAATGATCAAAAGTTGGAAAATTAATGGTTCCTGATGGAAAATTAAAGTACGAAATTTTATCAAAAGTTATGATTGGAATCTTGACTATCCCACACATCAATGCAGAGTGTGAGCGGATTTTTAGCTTAGTTACTAAGACACACACAAAATTTAGATCCTCACTTTCAAATCAGATTTTGGAAAATTCTTGACTATGAAGTCAAAAATGCAAGAGCCTTGTTTTAAAAAAGAATTTGATGTTCAATTTTTAAAGAGGGCAAAATCTGCAACAGCTTCTTCTTTAAAGGAGTAAAAGTACATTATCATGTAATTTATAAATAGGACTTATTTGTAAATAGAACTCAACTGTAAATGTGAAAAAACTATAATCAAGAAATATATATATATATGAAGATATGTAAATCCATAAATTAAAGCTCTGAAGTACAAAAAATATATAGGTAAGTCAATAAATTTACATTGCCAATACTCTCTAGATATAAAATGTCTATGGAAGAGAGAGGACTAAAAAAAGTGTCTTTTAAAAAACTGATCAGATTATTTTAAAAACCTAGCTAAACAATCTTTAAAAATCAATACATTTTCATTTATTTTATAAAAAAAATACAATTTTGAGAACAATATTAGCCAAAATAAAAGATTGTCTCATTAGGCCCCCTCCACCTTATTTGTACACGAGTTAAATAAAGTAAATGTTGATCCTGCTGCGCAATTGTGATCGTGTATGTATGATGGAAAATGTCTCCCTCTTTTTCAAATCTCGAGGTTGGCAGGTCTGCACTCATTATCTAAGATAAAATATGTTGTTTCACAAACAATTTCTTAAAACTTTATTTACAAACTCTTATTAACTAAAATGAGAATCCAGTAAAAAAAAAAAGATGCGAAATGTTGATTGCTACAAATTATTATTCTTTAACACTTTCACGCCGGCGCTGGTGGCTTCACTGGTGGCTTGCATTTGAATGCACCATCTGGCTGCGTGTGCCACCAGTAGTTCACACTTGGACATCCCATCGGACGGTATAACAAAATATGTAGTTCGTTTATGGTCCGCTCACACTTTTACTGATTGCCATTTGATAGCAAATCATCGACTGGCATTAGCATAGTGTAAACAGAAACCAGCAGGTGGAAAGAGCACGGATGGAAATATCAGAAACTTCTGAAGACCGACTTAGTCTTTTCGGATTGCTTATCCAAACTGAACTGTATGACAGCAATAGTGGGAGTGAAAGCAAAACAGAAATGGTTATCGTTGCCATAAAATTTCAGACTGCGTTTTAGTTCCGTGCCGCCCGGTGGCAAGAAATACTAATTTCAGAGCCGGCGTGAAAGTGTTAAAGCTCCCATGCAATGTAACTTTTTTTGGAAATCGAAGAAAGCGCCCTCTTATGGTGGGGGTGAAGGGTTATGGCTTAAACTGTTCGACAGACAAGCAGGATCACAGCCTTAGCTAGATCACCGGCGGAGTAGGTAGGGGAAGGTGGTGTACCTTGGACATAAGTGTACCTTGACCCTATGCCGATTTTAGCGCCATCTGTATAGATGTATAGAAAATGTTATATGTATTTTGTGCATTTGCCACCAGAGGTCCCAGTGTACCTGAACTTATTTGTCAAGGTGCTCATTTGAATGAAGAATCCTGAAAAAGGAAATTGACCCATCAAAAGTAATCTTTTTCGTGTTGAATTTTGTGTTAATAGTTCCTAAACATACATAAATTACTTTATAGTAAAATGCCTAACTTATCAAGCACAGTTTTAGCTATAATAACATGTGTTAGAAATTATGTTAAGTCTAACCTCAATTTAGTAGTCAGCCATTTTCCATGAAATGGCCAAGTGGTGTACCTTGGTGCATGACCACTACATGGTCTACCACTTATGTTGTGGAAAAATGTGATGTAATGTGGAAGTTACCACATCCCGTGTTGACTGGAGGATCTGAAAGGCAGCTTCGGAAATTAACATTTGGAAATGACTTGTCTAATTACAATGTTGGTTAAGCCTACTCATAGGAATGAAACTGTTGCTGTAATAATTTTATATTCGGTCTAATCTAAGACCTCATTAAGTAAAAGTGCTCATTAACATTTTTCTGTAGCTAAAATACTAATAAATGTTAATGTTCAAACTATTTGGTTAGATTTTTTAAATCTAGAAATAGCTGGTCCAAGGTACACCACCCATGGTGTACCTTGGTCCTATTTGCACTTTTTTTTAAATTGTAAATAATGCACTGAAATACTTTTTTAAAAAATCTACAAAAAATATATGTTGTGTATAAAGGTCTAAAATATAAAAGAAAAATTGTTTTGTTACCTTTCTTTTAGTAATTATCAAAATTAAAAAGTAAAAATGGGACCTAGGTACACCACCTTCCCCTACTATTTTTTCTTTGTGGCTGTGATTCCGGTGGCCCCTTGGCTCCCCCCTTTCTAAGAAACTTGATAGCCGCTGGTCAGTTACACTCCCACCCCCTTCCTTCTCCCTCCTCACGGCAGAGAACGGTAGGATCAGCTTCCCCCTCCCCTTTTCCTTCTAACCGCAAGAAGATAGAGAAACCAGTAAAATTTTCTGCATACAAGAAGCTGCGAACGAAAAAAAAAAATTCTGGTCAATCCTATTCAGGTCCTTTCAGGCCTGGATTATTAAATAAGCAAAGTAGGCAGCTGCCTATGGGCCTAGCAACTTTAAGGGGGCCCGAATTCTCAGGATATTTTAGCAGTATTTTCAAAAGTAATTAAAAAATTTTTACTTTTATTTAGCTTGCAGAGAGTTTGCATTCTAATTTATTCAAATTAACATCAAGTATCGTTTGAATTTTGGAATAATATATTCTAATATTGTTTTATAATTCTTAAAAATATGTTGCTTTATTATTTCAAAAAAAATCTCCGATCCTATATAGAATTTAGTTCTGTAGAAAAAGTTTGATAATTATTTTTTAACTATTTTATTTAAAATAATTTAATTTGTTTTTATACTCGAGGTACAGAAACCAACTCTCTTGAAAGAGGCGCGCGATTAAATCTTTTTTTTTTTTATGTTTCCAAAATTTGCTACTTAAAACTGCTTGTACACAGAATAAATTAAAATCAGTGAAAATAGCCGGTTTTGGAATTTGGTAAGGCGACGAGAGTCTAATCCAACCCTGGGTCGAATTGAAACAACTTATATTACTTACTTTGAAAAAATTTGCATCTAACAGCGATACTAATTTGGTGAACATTAATCCTTCATAAAATTCTTATTCACTTCTTATCTACAATTGAGGATTCTCAACATCGTTCTTTAAAAATTATTTACCTTTAATCGATGACACTCAAATAAACTACCATGAATTGATTCCATTGCACAAAGAACAAAATAGTTTGGGAGATATTGAAAGAAAGTACTTTTCCCGTTCCATTTTATCTTCTTATATATTAAAATTCGAACGTCAACAAACATATGTCTCTATGTCCTATCTTCTCACGAACCACTGAATCCTGAAATTAGCCGTAAGTACCAAAAGATGGAAAATAATCCAAGGAATCCATTTCGACTATTTAAATTCCGAAATTGTAATTAGTTAAAAATATATTAATTAAAAACATCAAAATAAATGAATTGACGTGGGGCCATCTATTGGCAGCATGGTGAATTCATTCACGGCGGATTCCTTTTTTTCTCCCTATTATTAGTTTTCGCATCCGGTGTTGCATTTTTTTTTTATTTATTTAACGGAAGTTGGTATTTCTTTTTGAGCGAGCTTCTGTGTTTGGATTTATTAACAATGGAAAACATCGTTTTCATGCTTTTTTCTTTCTTTTTTTGTATTAAGGTGTTTAATTTCGTAACGCTTGTTAGGGAAAGCAAGTCACAATGTTTGTTGATTGTAGAGAAAAACGGAGGCGGGGCATATGAAAATATATGGATCCCAAGGTCTCACGTGACCTCGCTTCTCTCCGCCCGAGAATATCCTATTATTCGTGATAGGCCGTGCAACGCCGGGCCATACAGCTGGTTATTATTGAAATAAAGCATTTCGTTTCAGAAAGATACTTTTGTTAACAAATTAGATTTACTATCATTTTTCCTAAAATTGCGTTTTTTTCCCGAAATTAAGGGGGGCGGCGAAATCTTGGGAAATATTCTGATCGTAGGTAAAGTTAGTTTTATCTATCCGCGCCAAAAATGAACTTCCAGTGTGCGTCAGAAAATATGTATAGTTGTGCTCTATATCTTTTAAATAAGCTTATAGTTTCCCCTGAGTTATAGATCTAATCGTTGGAATGACATTTGCATTTCTATTTATTATGATTTTAGTTGATTTAATGACCACTAAAGCTGAGTGCTGCATATATTCCAGATTTGAACAAATTGTTATTGTCTTGTGTAACTATCCGCATAAATCGATACACCGCCATCTTGAATGTAACACTCCCAAAACACGTTTTTATTATCGTGGCAGTGATTTATCTCCATTTTTATGAAACTGCATCATTTCTAAACTTTTCATTTCTCTTCGAAGACATGTTCTACGTCATTATAGTTATCCGTCTTCAGCCTCATCTCTGTATTTCCAGAACCTTTTCTAATTATCACTAAATCTCCCAAAATCTAGGAAATGCCCCTCGTAGCAGTAAACTAATTTTTTTTTTTCCAATTTCATGCAACCTCTAAAAATTCCAGTCTTAGTTATGAACGATGAGGTAACAAGATCCCAGGAATCAAGCGGAACTCTATCATCTCTACATCCGTTCGTTATCCACTCGATACAATGATTTAATTTAACGGTTTTTAATGTTGTTCATTCCATTATTATTATAAAAAATGACGTAAATGTAATGTAAATTTTGTTCACTATTTCTGTATTTTTGCTGGAATATTCTCCTCCTTAAGAGTTAGGGGTCTATTATGGTACCCCCCGTTGGGGTGGGTTCCGTTGTTAACGTGCGGAACCCAACCCAACGGGGGGTACCAGAATAGACCCGTTAATCTACAGCCTAAAACCAAAAGGTCGAGTTGGTTTTCCTGGGTGTTGAATGAATGAATATAAATCTTACTTGGGTATATCTCGGGATGTTGCTCCATGAAAGTCAACACGAATCTGTCTGCGTCTGTCAGTACAAACAGTTTACCACAGGCGCGAATTTCTGCTCCTATGTAGAAGTCTGCGGCAGAGTAGAATTCAGGCTTGACACTCAGGCCTGTGTCAGGTTTGGGCACCCTGCTTCTTTTGAGAAAAGCACCGCCCGGGAAGCCAGAGTTCTGAATGCTTTCTTCGTTGATGGACACCGTGTCGTCGCATGGGTAGAATGTCACCACAAATCGTCGCATCTTGTCGTCTCTCAAAGGAGTCACCTGAGATAAATTGTCTTTGATAAATATTTTAACATAAGAAAATAACGCTGCTTTTAGAACAATTCTCTTCAGTCTAGTTTTAACACACATGTAGAAGATGTAAAGTAGAGTCCAGTGGCGAATTCGGGTCGGGGGGAGCTGAGGTCATAAAAATTTTGTATCGTAGTGACGAATGTCAAACCTCATGGCTTATGCAAACCAAAACACTTTAAAATTACAGACTTTCCTCACCTGACAATAAGAATCATAAAGAACACTACAATACTTTCGGTGATTTCATAAAAAATACAATGAAATAACTAGCCGAAAAATGTTTTCGACCGCGTCAACTTTACATGTACAAGTGAAATGACTAGAAAAGTAGGAAAATTTTCGAGCCTGTCAAGCCAGAAAGCAATGTTGTCACGATTTTATTATTTTTTAAATGAAAATTAAGAACAAACAGTTGTAGTGATTTTAAATAAAATCAAGAATTTTGGTTTAGCTCTGGGGAAGGGGCTCCATCCAATAAGCACCCCTGGAATCGCCACTGGTAGAGTCCCGCTAATCCAGACTAGATGGGTCCGGACACTGTCCAGATCACCGAAAGTTCAGATTAAACAGAATTTGCTTTAAAATGCAAGCAAAACAAGTTTTCGATTAGTAAAACTATAAAAAATCGTTTTTTTTTTGTCATAAATATATAAAACTCTTCTTAACAGTTGTAGGGATTGGAAAACAGGATGCGCGCATTACTAATTTCGTACTGACCTCTCACTAAAATTAGTATGAGGCCGCGGTGACCTAGTGGTAAGGTCTCGACCTCGGGACCGGAGGGTCGCAGGTTCGAAACCCGATTCCACTGAAGATCCGCCGTGTATGGGGCCTGCATTCGAAACCCGATTCCACTGAAGATCCGCCGTGTATGGGGCCTGTTGCACGCTAAATCATACGTAGTAGCCAACCGTCCTCCCGATGGTGTGGGGTGGAAGTTTGGAGGGGAGTGCTAGCAAAGGTGTCGTCCTCGCCATCTGACAGCGGTTCAAAATTACGAGGTTCGTCTCTAAATAGCCCTCGTGTTGCTTCAAAACGGGACGTTAATCTAACTTAACCTAACCTAAAATTAGTGTATCCTGCTATTTTAAATCCTGTCAGGATGTCCGGATAAGCAGGATCCGGATTAGCAGAACTCTACTATATTTAATTTAAAAAAATTAAGAGGTATGAATTCTTTTTGAAAAATACTTTTATAATCTGTATTCAGTAGTAACGCGTTCTAAGAAATAAAATGAGTTAATTTCTCTTTTGCCGATGGCAACGATCGGTTTGTTTACAAAATAAAACCAATTGCCTCCTCCATGTTAAGCTTAACTTCATAGGCATTACCTGCTACTATTATTCGTTCGGCTGCAAAACAACTTATTCTCGAAAAAAAAAATGAGTTTAAGACGCAAACTTCACAATATTTCTAAATGAAACTTTGAATAAAATTATTCAAAAGAGATTAGTTAAAAATGAAGCAGATGGACTTAGGCCAGAGGACGCTTAGATTGATGTCAAAATAATTCAAATCATCCTAGGTTAAAATCGTGTTAATTTACAAATTGAGGTGAGCATCATGGAACTTTCTTTTGTGAATATTGTATAGTGGGTACTTTTCCGTTATGCACACACCGCTTGGCGCTTTTTTTTTTGTCTTGGCTAATTATCTTGGAGAGTTGAATAGCCATCCTGGCTCAACTTCTTTCCTGACGATAGTTGACTCGCGCTATATTTTGGCGAGCTGAAGCGTCAGGAGCTTAAAATCGCTAGTTTGGCCTAAAATGCATGGTGTGCGTATAGCGGAGCGCCGATTCTCTGTTTGGGATCAGCTGGTTTCAATGAATACTGGAGGATAAATACCTTAATTGCCTTAGAATTTACCAAATCTTCCCAAAGTTACTGACAAATTAAAGAAACATGACAAATAGCACCAAATACTGCAAAAAGACTGATTATCAGGGATAACTCGTTTACGGTTTTGTTTCTTCCATGTAGGGAGGTTTCTTCTACGGAGCGCCATTGGTGCAAAAAACAATCTCGACAATATTCATTGTTACCGAAATCGAGTTTTCCTTGAATTCATTGTAAACTTGTTAAAGATTTCTTGAATTCATTAATTTTCAGTAATTTTTTTGCACACTAAAAGAAAAAAAAAAATACATATTTCTACGAAAGTGCCTCTTAAATTGCTATTTCTACCAGATATTGAGGTGCGTATATAATTGAGTGCAGAATAGTTCGCGAACCGCTCGCAATGTGTTCGAGCAAATTATTTTCACAGCGAACACACCTCGATCCACATGAAAGCGGCCAGCACTCTTCGAATGCATCAATCCTTTCTCTTGTCAGTAGAGATAGATAGAGGAGGGGTCTTTGAAATTGCTTTCGCTTAGGGGAGATTCTCAGGAAAAGGCGAATAAAACTCGTACACGTCTTAATTTGAACTGCGAATCTGTTTGAGTTCGCCGAAATCCGACAGGATTTGGTTCCCGAACTGTTCGCTGCGATTAAAAAGACCCTATATACACCTGCTCGCGAACTGCTCTGTTCACGTTGAGCTCGCAAGTGTATACGTGGTTTTATGTAACATAATACTTTAAGAACCTTTCAAGAAGATACGCACGATGGACAAATGAACAATATAGTTACTGAACACCTGTAACTCCACAGATAGCATCTTTCTAATTTGCTTAAATTTAAAGTAATCTCTTTTCTCAAATGAGGGACTGGATACAAACACCGAAAAATATGAAGTGAATAATGCATCTTCTAATGCTACACTTATGCATCAGAAAATTTATGATGGAAATCCTAATTCAATATATGATAAAACATTCTTTAAAAAGTGATCGGATCTAATACTTGCCAGTTCAGCTTTATATCGCAGAGTTACTCCATCAAACTGCAGTTCCTTCAACAGATCTTTCTTGGGCGGCTTTGGAACCAACGACAGGCAGTTCTGCAGTGAGTCATCCCAATCTCCTATTCCAGTGTGTGGTGGTAAAATCTAGAAATAAATACACTTCTGAAATTGAAATACTCACACTGACGATTGAATGTTTTGTATAATTTTAATACCCCAAATTTTCTGTACGAAGTTACCGAAAATAAATAATTAATAGCATTACACGTTTTTCCGAAATTAACATGTTCACGCCGGCGTGTACCACCCATGACTCACACTTGAATATCCCATCGGATGGCATTGCATTCGTTTACGTATTGCGCATTAGTTCTGAGCCGCACGATGAGGTAACGCAATTTTCAGAACCGGCATGAACGTGTTTTAAGTGTAATACGACTAAATAAGTTGACTGCCCATGTTGTTTATAAAATACTGGGTTAAAAAACTCAATTAGAACTGTTTTTAAAAAACTTTACTCCAAATAGTTAATTTGGAAACGATTAATACCCATATGATTACAATTTAGCTCGAAGAATTTTACAATCACAGAGACCAATTTTTTACTTTAATTACTGGGAAAGTGCCGTCTCCTTGTCAAAAGGCAATCTAAATAAATACAGTCGACGCTCGTTATAACGACCCTCTGCGTCCCACAGCAAAAGGTCTTCATAACGAGTAGTCGCTATAGTGGATATAATTAAAAAATATACACATGCACGCTCAGCAGTTCCGTAAAAATATGCTATTTTTAAAAAGATTCTAACTAAATAATCAAATTATTTTTTATCATTGGTATTAAAAATAATATTTTATCAGTTAAAAATATATTTCTAAAATAGATTTTAAAGTAAAAAATAAAGGAATTTTGGAAAAACACCGGCTGAATTCGGATGTTGTATTGGGATCAGACGACACTGGACGGTCGCTATACCGGAAGTAAAATAACATAGATTGCATAGGGAAACACAGTTGGGATTTTATCACTGGTCGTTATAATGGAATGGTCTTTATAATGTGTGGTCGTTATAACGAGCGTCGACTGTATTTCCCTTGTGCAGCTCCCCGAAAACGTGTCACTTACCCGTAGGAGTTGGCATCATCTACAACAGTTGATGGACCACACGATTTCACTTTTCAAATGTAAACAAACGTGGTGGTCTGAGCCTCCTTTTCGATGAGTTAAATATGAATCTCGGCCATGATACAGCAGACGAACTCAACTGGCAAATGAATCGATTGAAGAAAGTTTGGAATGGTGTTCAAGAAAGAGAAATGATCTGTTTTAGAATGCTCAGCGTGTTTGCATTTATGTGAACAACCTTAACATTGATGTTGAAGATAACTGTCTTGGATCAATGACAGAAATTTTTGAATTTTGTGGCGCCCTTTTTTCTTAGAAGAATGTAAGAAATACCTCCAATAAATATATGAAGTGCTGCCAAGAAGGCAAGGTGCATTTGTCCTAGTTATCGAGTTCTCCCGAGTTGATGTAAGATCTTTTATGCTCTAAAGCCTTGTTCC
>BGPR01050657.1:0-11011 GCA_013235015.1 Araneus ventricosus
CCACTCGAACCCCTGTGAGCCGTCGGGTTGGTCGCCCGTTCAACTTCGATGATATACATTCTTTTCATCTCTCCGACGATGGATCTTTTATTAAGAGGAAATGGAGGAAATGTTCATACACTCGAAAACGATACCAGAAATTAGATCGAAAATAATTGTTCTTTTTCCAAAGTGAAGAGGAAAGTGAATTACGGCCTGTACCGGAGTTGGGGACTCAAGAGTTTATTTGTGCCTTTCTGGTGCTCAATCGAACTTTGACGAAAAAACCTGCTGCTATGTGTGCGACCATCAGCGAATGAAACTTTCAGCGCAACGACTTAAGGAAAAATAGGTGATATAATAATATATATCACCTATTTTTTTATTTCTAACAACTACGGTTGAAACGATTGCGGATATATTTTCCAAAGGAAAAAAAGTGATATCCGAAAGAGCTGAAAGATCCAAGCAGACACAAATTTTATCTTTTTTCATTATATATAAATAGAGAGAGAGAGTGATAAATTTTTGGAGAAGGTACTTTTTTTTTCTTTAGATAATTCTTAAAATCCGCTTTATCAGAAATAAGCACTCCGTCAAGGATTTTTCCCCATAGAGGATGTTCAGTGAAGTAGAGTTTTTCCGATTTCTCTCGAAAATGGAGGGCGATTACGGATATCTTTGATGACAAATCTAGGCGTCATAAACTTCCATATGAAATAAAAACTATCGAAATCGGTCACTGGTCGGGGATGAAGGACATGTCCTCTGGTTTTGCCAAGTATTTTAAATATATAGATATGTATTTACAGGTTTAAAAATAAGTTAATAATTATTTTCGCTTGTTTCGGCTATTATTTTATTTTGTTATGAGTTATAGATAAAAATATGTAATTTTTTATTTTCAATATTAGTAGGTACACTTCATTTGCTACGAGACTTATGTTCTTAATCCTTCTTTTTCTATTATTGCTCGTCGTTCCGTCGGGCTTACTGCACTGACATTGTACAAATAGCTAATTATTCCAAATAATTAATTATAATTGAATTCGCTAATTAATATTTAATTACCTTTAATTAAATATAAAATTAATTATTATGTGTTTTTTAAGGTTACCTAATTTAGAGAAATTTTGTTTGCCCCCCCCCCCTCGTAGATGTCTTGCCTATCTGTCGAGAAATTTCTGCCGCCGCCTCTGACCGCCTTGTCTCACTAGGATAGTCAGTGGCAGACTGGTGAGGTTGCCAACTTGCCCGATGGCAAGTTGCCCCCCCCTTAAACAGAAGACAATTTGGGCCCCCAGGAAGTGTGTGAGAGAGAAAAAGAACTCTTTCTCTATAGTAAGCTTCTCTAAAGCACATAAATAAAAGAGCCCTCTACCCAAGGTCCATGTTTCGGCGTTCCACACCCCTCGTTGGGGATTTACTGCCGTCGTAGTTCGACTAGCCGAACAGCGGGTGGTCGAATACCGACCGAAGATTGCATACGTAATCTACATCAACCCATAGGAACTGTCCCGAGGTCTCTGTCCACTTTCTTTGAACATCCTCTCATTTACAGATGTTTCTCCAGAATTTTGCAGCCATCCCACAAACCCTCGGGGAATTAGGAACAGGGTATCTCTTCTGTGCAAAGTCGAGCCGCAATGCTCATTAAGATTTTTTGTTGGTTTCGGGAGCCCCCGGAGAGACGGGAGGAATTGCATCCCTTTGTGCAGAAAGGGTGCGGTTCTTGTGAGAGATGGCTGTAAGGGGTGCTTTTTTCTTTCTTTTTTTGTAATTCCATTGTACTGTCATAAATCCGACAAACAAGGGAACTCGCCTGTAGGAAAAGGTTTTCTTGGCTAAAACTATGACTAGGGTGGGTGGGTGTGGAAGAGATTGTGTCCATTGAAGGCACCAAATGACATCTGTGAAAGACGTCAGTCACGCTTTTCTTAATGCGTTTTGGGGTAGTTTGCGTTTAGAAGAGTAAAAGGGCCTCAGACTTATTGATCTGTTTTTCATGAAAAATATTTGGTGAGAAAAGTGTTATTTCTGTTTTTAGTCGGAAGAGAGTAAGGACATACGCAACGCATCTTCCAAAAGGAAAGAAAAAATGAGAGGTAAGCTAAAATTATGATTTCTCTATTTTTACATTGTTTTTTAGCATTAAACATACTAAAAATACTATCTAACCAAATGATTTCTGAATTACTTCTAATTCAAAAATATATTTTTAATGCTACATGTTTAATTACAAATTACTGAAACATTACCAGTACAAAACTCTAAATCATCCAAAGAAGTTTGTTTTAAAGGTTACTGGCTCTTTCAACAGATGCGCTACTAATGGGCAGCATTTCTCTTTCATACTTTGTCGGTAAAAACGCATACAAAATATTTAACTTACGGAATTTAAAATCAAATAACTTTAATCATAATTTCGTTATTTTAAACGTAGAAATTATCTTATTTTTTAAAAATTAAGGGGTGTTAAAAGGGATTTATTTTAAAGACGTGAAATAATTAAATACATAATAAAAAATTAAATTAAATATATAACTTTTAAATATTATAGATATAAATTAATATAATTAAATATTAAAAAATTATATACATATACGAATTAATGTTATGATTGTAGATATGTGTGGGCCCTCACCTACTCCTGGCAACAAGTATTTTCAGACCCAGGCCGCCACTGAGGATAGTACTCAGAAATATTTATAAAGATTTTGTACTCTATTATGAAATTCAAAATGGGAACTTTCAGAGCAATAACTGGGATAAAAAGAGCCAAACATGACTCTTCCGCTAATAAAATTCAACAACTAACCAACCAACACACTTGTTATGCATTTTAGAAAACCTTCTATTCCCCCTTTAACCCTCTGATTCCTAAGACCATTGGAATAGAGGAATCTCAAAATACGATAACGCCTGAGTTCCTCTTTCAAAGGTAAGGGAAATTCACTTCCCCTCTGAAAACCCGCAATGGCGACTGGCACTCTCCGAATTCTAAGAACTCTCTCCCTTGTTCCCCAAACACTTCTGGGCGAGCCAAAGAAAGCGAACGCTGAGGGTGTGAAATCAATCACACTTAATGAAAGGGAGTGGAAAGTTCACGGTGATATTCGGACGTTTTGGATGTTAACCGTCTTTTGCTTGAAAGGACGGTTCGGATGATCCCGTATCGATAGAGTTAATGCCATACAATCCTTTGTTAATATCGTAATCCTCTTCCGTTGGGTCGCTTACAACTCTCTTTCCTTTCCTCTTTCAAACATCCAATTTCGTCAGTCTCATCTTCCATGTACTCCGACCTCCAATTAATGAAGTATTTGTCTCCAAATCCCTTTCATTTCTGATCCAGAATCGCGTATTTAATTCTCCAGAGCTGCGCTTTTCAACTGATTGTTAGACAATGCATCGCACTTGGTTTCCTATATTTTTACATACACATCCTCCTCTGCATATACGCCCATTCACATAACGCTTAAATTTTTCTAAGATTTTGCGGTTTGATCTTACTTTCCAAAGTTTTATTGATCCGTACAAATCCGAATCGCTTTAGGGGACTTCACCTCTGAAACAGAGCTATTGATATAAATGGGCAACACATTTATATCTTACATGTTTATGAAGTTCTCTTCGGCTCAGTTAGATCTGTGGAATAATGTTAATTTTAACTCCATGATTTATTGGACAGCTTTAGAGAAATAATTAGTAGTTTATTTGCGCTTTCATTAGCAATTCTTGTTTTCGGGACTTCATTTATGGAGGATTAATACTAAAATGGCAACTCACTGGCACATTTCTGCTTTGATCTTCTATCTGCCTTGAAGCAATAAATTCCTCTCAAATGGTGAAGATAGTGACAATTCCTTCTGTTAAAATATATATTAATTTACAGTAGATTGAAATATGAGTCAAAAAATGCCTGTCATCTTTGAATAAAGAATCCGGAATTTCCTGAATAATAAAAAAAAGATGCTTTTCGGAAAATCATAAAGTAAATTTTCGAACTATCTTTGTATGTGAATTTTCGTGAAGTGTTTATGATAATTATTACTTCTCTACGTTTTAGAAATTCTCGATGATTAAGATGTCATTTATGTTTCACAGGGAAAAACTTGATGTTGTGTATCATGCAGAGCTACGCTTGTAAAAGGAATTTAACACTTCGATCAAGTATGAGTATGTATACTCATTGATAACAGATTTCATCTCTACTAATAATAAAGGAGAATGTGTGAGTGTGTTGGCGCTCTACAAGGCAGATTGTTGGACCTACTGCTACAAAATTTGGCACAAACATACTTTGGAGGTTGGAAATATGCACCTGTGAGCCCTTTTTTCGAAACTTCTTGCAGACATTAAATTCAGTACTTTCTAATTCAAAACATTATCTGCTTCAATGATATTAATTAAATTGAGTTCAATTTTTTCTCTAATTTTAATAATTTTTTAAAACATTTTAGGCATAATTTACAACATGACTTTTCATTAATGCATTAAAGTTGAAACCATTTGAATTGGTTAAACAAATATTTAATTGCGTGTTTCTCTTCCATTGTTCAAAGCTAAGTTATTATCCGAATGGATTTTACCTTCTTTTTTTATTTCATTAATTTTTTTTACGAAATCTGTAAACGAAATTCTCAGAGATATGAAGTTTATTCGGAAATACACTGGTGTAAAAAATTAAGGAAAATTTCGTAAATTGCGAGAAATTTGCAATTAATACGTAAACTATGTTTCGAAATCGGTTCTGGAGAATTGTGAGACATTCAATCGAGTATCATACACATTTTGCAGTGAAGAGTCGGTCACGCGAGCAATTAGGGGGACCACCAGAAAGGGATGAAGGTGAAAATGGAGTTTCACCCATCCTGTTCCACAGAAATCTGATAACGAGATGCAACTTTTATCAATTTTTTTTCTGATGTGCATAATATTTAAATGTATTTTCATAAATACAGCACAAATATTCGGGAAAATATAAAGGTTTTCTTTAAAAATCCCAAATTTTTCCGCATGTGTTTTGCTTATAACATGCAGAGTTTTCATTCAAATTATACGAAATTTTCAGAACACTCGGCAATATGTTTCAGAAGTATTGTATTAAGATCTAAGTAAATACGTTGAATATTAGTGGAAATATGAGTGTTTGTACTAAATACTTTTTTACTGAGCATGTGCGAGACGCAGCGG
The DNA here is from genome assembly GCA_013235015.1 of Araneus ventricosus. NCBI lineage: Eukaryota > Metazoa > Arthropoda > Arachnida > Araneae > Araneidae > Araneus > Araneus ventricosus. The sequence goes on from BGPR01050657.1 coordinate 5,176, forward strand.
AATTTTTCTTTCATACATTCAAATCCAGATATATAGAGCAACTTTTTAAAAAAATTACAGTTGAATCCGATTAAAATTCAGGCGGATATCGGCATTTCAGTGAGGTGAATTTCAATTTCTCTCGAAGAGAAGCTAAATGATGACGGTTCTTGCACAAACTGATATTTTCTAAACTTGAATATTCGAATGGTATTCGAAGAAATCCAATTTAAATAATGTATTTAATTTATAAGTGTACATGATGGTGGTATTCATGCTATTTAATTTTCCCAAAATCAATGTTACTGTTCGAAGATTCAAAGTTAAAAAATATTGTTTTGTACAAGAACCCTCATCACTTAGCTTCTCTCAAAGAGAAATTTAAATTCACCTCAGTGAAATGCCGACAAGTTTCTGAATTTTAGGGGGATTCAACTGGAATTTTTTTTGAAGTTGCTCTATATATGTGGCTTTGAAGATATGAAAGAAAAAATCCGCTGCGTCTCGCACATGCGCAGTAAAAAATTATTTATTACAAACACTCATTCCTCTAATATTCAGCGTATTTACTTCAAGATTTAATACAATACTTCTGTAACATATTGTCAAATGTTCTACAAATTTCGAATAATCTGAATGAAAACTCTGCAAGTTATAAGCAAAACACATGCGGAAAAATTTGGGATTTTTTAAAGAAACGTTTATATCTTCCCAAATATTTGTGCTATGCTTACGAAAATGCATGTAAATATTATGCACATTAAACCAAAACCATTGATAGAAGTTACATCTCGTTATCAGCTTTCTGTGAAACGGGATGGGTGAAACTCCATTTTCGCCATCATCCCTTTCCGGTGGCCCCCCTAATTGCCCTCGTGACCGAATCTTCACTGAAAAATGTGTGTGATACTCTATTTAATGCCACACGATTCGCCAGAACTGATTTCGAAGCATAGTTTTCGTATTAATTGTAAATTTCTCACATCTTACGAAATTTTCCTTAATTTTTTACACCAGTGTACATACAATAAGCTGAAAGATTAAGGTTGCTATGTTTTAGTTCTCTTTATTAGCATATTTTAATAGAGTTAACACGTTGCTGGACACAAAATGTGCCGTGCCATTTGTTGAAATCAGATACTCATTTTCCATGAGGTATCAAAGTGAAGTTGGCGCCGGAAAAGTGCAAAAAGATGTTTATGACACGGACAGTTACTTGACGCCATTATTGCCGTTCATGTACACAGCAAAAAAAAAGCAGGTGCAGGGTCAGTAAAAGGACGCGAGTTAAATGTCTATCATAATTTGAAGTATAAAATTACTTTTTTAAGGGAACCATGAATATATAATTATGCATAAGATTTTCAATTGAAACTGGGCGAAGCTGGTCAACAAAGGCGACTAATTGTAAATGATGATCAAGGTTACGGTGGCCAGGTGAAACCAGATACTACCGAGATTCAGACTGGTGAACATAAACATTCCATTGCGTGTGGGGTAGCATCTAAAGAGCGCATTAATTTTATTTTCATGTAAATGAAGTACCGTAAAACACCGTTTATACGTTTTCAAGGGACTGAAAGAAAAATAAACTTATAAATGAAAAAACGTAGGAACGAAATTTACAAAAGTACGAACAATTTCGTAATAACCAACAATAAAAAGTCAGAGGAAATTAAAATATTGCATGAAAATGAAATGCAAGAGGTATGTAATACAAAAATTTTCATTCCGAATTTAATGTACAACCAGTATTACTATTCATATTCATTCAGCATTTACAAAATGTATTTTGTTATTTTATTTTGTAGGGCCTTTTTGGAATGCAAAGAAAGAAGTTCATTGTGCACAGTTAAAAGTGCCATCTTAACTTTATCACTTAAATCAATACTAATGAGGTATTCCTGCATGGTGTTAAAACCCGCCAAAGCTTGTTGAAAACTTTGCAGAGGCTTTTCAGTGCAATTATCTTCTTCTTCACTGCTTGTTTCCTCATTTGCGATCATCTCATAGATTGTTAGAAGAGAACATGTTGCAGGTTCTGAATCACATTTCACAAATACTTCAAATGCAGCAACATCACTTAAATTTGACCAGTTTTCTGGTGGGACAAAATGATCAGATTCGTCGTTTTCAATAGGATTGCTATCCACTGGAGTTAAAAATCCGCTAAGGGCGAAGCAATTTTTTATCGTTTTCTGTAAAACATTTTGCCAAGCCATCATTATGAAATTCATAGCTTGCAAGACGTTAATTTTCATATTTTTGGAGTCTCCGTGGTCTAAACTGGCGATAGCTGTTTTCACCAAAAGTTTTCGATAATGTTGTTTTAGGGATTTTATTTCTCCTAAATCCAGTGGCTGCAATTTGCAGGGAAGATCTTGACAGTTATGTTTTTTAGAAAGTCCGTATCAGGTAGATGAGCTGGACGCTGATCAATGAAAAAAATGATTCGCCGTTTCTGTTTTCGCATTTTATCATCTAACCCTTTCAACCCATCCATAACGTATGACATGGTCATCCATGATTTTTTATTGCTTAGGTGCTTTGTTGGTAATGCTTTTACATTTTTGAAGCAGCGGGACTTTTTTGATTTGCCAATAATCAAAGGAAATAATTTTTCAAATCCATCTGCATTGGCACACAATAACACTGTCAATCGCACTTTACTCTTTTTTCCACCATGACACGTATCCGATTTGATATCAAGAGTTTTAGATGGCAGAAGATTATAAAAAAAACCCTGTTTCATCTGTATTGTAAATGTCTTTTTGTTCATACCCTTTTATCAGATCTGGCAATTGGTTATGAATCCAATCATCCACTGTTTCTCAATCAACATCTGCAGATTCTTCACTTACAGTTTTGTCCGTTATGCCGTGTCTTAATTTAAACTTGTGAAGCCATCCTGAGGAAAATGATGTATCGTATTCCACATTCAGTTTCCTAGAAATTTCTTGTGCTTTCTACATAAGCAAAGGACCACTGATTGGAATTCTTACTCTACAACACTGATTAAACCACTGTTAAAGCACTCTTTCCACATCAGCGAATTTTCCGCTTGGGACTCGAAGTTTGTTTGAAGCACTAGATCCACTTTGAGGATGGCTTTCCTCGATGATCTTACGCTTATAAATTAGCGTGTTTAAAGTTGAAGCTGGTAAATCTAATTCTTTGGCAAGATTCGCTCTTTTTAAATGTTGGCTTCATCCACTTTTTTAAAATGCACATTTTTTCCTTCAACGACAGGGATTTTCTATTGCGCGAAGTCATCGTGAACCGCTAGTGAACGATAAAATCCAGACACTGAAGCTGACCTTGCTGGGCCTGGGGAGAGCACAAAAACAACCCTTATCTGCAGAAAGTGGGATGTTCACATTCCTCAGGGGTACGGCTTTTGTTCAACTGGGCAAGTTTTGCTCAATGTGGCGTGCCTTTTCTAAGACTGGACAATCGGAAGTTGGGATTCTTTGGATGAAATGCGCATTTTCTCTCTTCTTGAGTTCATGTAAAAAACGCATAAATGAAATTTGCTATTTCAGGAAAACGTATAAATGAAATTATTTAACGTTAATATGCATTGGATTTTGCAGGGACCATTAAAGAAAACGTATAAATGATAAAAACGTATAAATGGTGCCCCACTGTATTTATATAATTAAATTATTTCAATAAGCAAAGAATTTTGAAGTTTTAGTAACTCCTGTGTTTCCTCGAAAAATATATTTGAAAATATGTCTTTTATTTGCATAAATTTGTATATATACGTGTTGTGTATATGTAAGCACATTCACATACATGAAATGTATGTTCATACTCGTGCGTACTAATTTTGGACCAAATTCATCAATAGGAGAGATTGTTAGGCCTTAACAAATTCTTCTCTTTTTTCACTAAAATATGAGATTACACAAAATAAAAGAGCCAAAATTATAAGGATTTTATATATATGTGACTGTTCAAGTTGATTGAGACTTCATGTAAGGGAAGGCGGCATTAGGGGTATCGATGAAATTAGCATGAAAGCATCATTAGCATGAAAAATTTATTCTAATTTTAAACGTTTTTGCTAGATCTAATTTTTTTCTTACAGTTTGCTATATTACTGTAATATATCGAAATGTTCGTTATATTATTCCCATTAATCCAGGATAATTCAATAAAATTCAATTCAATCAACTGCAGAAAATATATCGCATTCTAAAAAAGTAACCATATTTTGACAGTCAAAATACTGATAGCATATAAAATATTTTCTTAACTGGTTATTATAAATTTTGCAATTTTTGCTCTTTAAATGTGCCAGAAACAAGTATTACCTTAATGGAGTTGGGGAAACATACACATAACTACTCCTAAATAAATTACATCAGGCGCGAGCTGGATGCATATACAAATAGATTGGAATGCTTACAAAGTAATACCCTGCTAGAAATGGATCCAACAAATCACCCTTATCAGTGAATTATAAAACCAAGCTGATAATTTCAACAAAGGCGTTTTTTTCCCTTTCACATCTGTCAGATTATAATGCGTAAATGTAAGATAACTTTATTCAGGGAACAACCCCAAAAAGTTTACTTCAGGAAAATTGACTCACTATTTTACAAATCCTATCTTATTCTAGAATAAAATTTTTAATCTGGTTTTGTTTCTCAGACGATATATTTCTTTATTTAAAAAATAAATCATACCCGATGTTTCAGTTTACTTCCCTTACTCATTCATCATTTCTAGCTTGTAAAAGTTATTATAAAAGGATGCTTGTTAAAAAAATAGAGTTAAAATATGTTTTCGGGAGAAAGTGACACAGAAATTTTAACTTCTGAAACATACGTTCTTGATTCCACTTTCTCATTGAAAGAGTAGTGTTTATCTTCCGATTTTTTTCCTCTTTTAGAAATATATATAAAGAGCTATCTCTTTCTCTGGTATTATAAATCAAAGAAGCTTCTCTCTAAATTAAACATAGGGCTGAAAATACATTTACAAAAAAAATCCGGCATATTTATCTAAAAACCTCTTGATGCATCTAAGCCTGACTTCTGGAAACAAATATGCTGAGAGTCATTTATTACGATTTGACTTCTCAACGTTTATTGCTACAATGTCTGAAAAAAATCACGAGTTTTTCGAATAAACACATGGGGATACTCTTTCATTTGACAGAATGGCTTTCGAAATTTACAAATAAAAATCTCCTTCCTAACATTTTTTTCAAAAAATAAATATCAGAGAGAACAAGATCAAAGCTATTTTGCTCCTAAAATGAGAAATATGTATATATTTACATTCTTTCCTCCAACTTTTGTAAACCCTTTTTCAACGATGGTTTTGACTTTCATGAATGATTTTATGCTTACAACTTATTGATATTCTGGCGTTTAATCTAACATCCCCTGGGGCTATGAAAATATTCAGAAACGTATGAAAAAATGAAAGGGCGCTTTATAAGCTCAGCCAGGATAATGTCAACAATGTGACTACGTTTAACTTCCCAGCTACGAAGGTTTTTCTGGAAAATTGTGATGTATTTTGAAAATAATTCCATTATATGTGCCTCTTGATCTTCCTTATAATAAGCTAGCTATAACTTTTGTTTCTATTCCTAATGGGATTTTAAAGACAATTTCCAGTGACTTAGATAATCTATCTGTAAGTGGTGTTATTTTAATCGATGTTCAGGTTGTCTATCCAAAATGGTTGTTTTAGTCCATTTAATAAGAACAGTTAAGCCAAACCAAACAAGTTTTACTCCTTAAATATCGATTTCTGCATTAAGTAAAATTCCCTCTAAGAAAGGGGAAAAAACATCAACTAAAAACTTCATAAGATAGTGCTGAATATAAGGAGTGTT
>BGPR01050658.1:0-11011 GCA_013235015.1 Araneus ventricosus
TTTTTTTGCGACGTAGATACGTACAAGGAAAAACTTAATAGGTGATTTCAACGCGTTTTTCTAACCGCTTTAAACGAAAATTGGATACAAATCTACAATTAATGTTAGAAGGCCGCATACCAAATTTCATATATCTAAGTCATTATCTTAAAGAGTTATTGTGTTCACAAGTTTGCGATTATACAGACCGACAGACAGTTATCCCTTTGACGTATTTGGCCCAAAATTTTCTACGGACCTACATCCCTGATGATAAAACTGTGTACCAAATTTTATCCATCTAGCTATTGAAGTCTTTGAGTTATACTGTTCACATGAACGCGGACAGACAGACTCCCCGTAGACGGGTTTTGTCCAAAATTTGATAGAAACCTACAAATAATGTCTAAAGATGACATACCAAATTTCATCCCTATAGCTCTAATAGTTTTTGAGTTATCGTGTTCACAGAGAGACATAATTCCAAAATTGTGTCTTTCGGACTCAGGGAGGTCTAAAACGTGGAGATTCTTCAAAATTTAGAGTTCGAATTTTTTGACGATTAGAATACTTTCTCTTTGTATACTTCGTATACGAGAAAGTAAAATAATTACTGTAGCATTTTCAAGGCATTACACGTTTTAAAACAATGCAAGAGTAACTCTTAATTTTGTCAATACTTTATGATATCGTCTAAGCGGGAGTCTTCAGAATTGCCCAGCTCTTTTTTTCAGAGCTGTGCTGCATTAATAAACCCGTACCTGTATATTATTTTCACAGAATTCATTGTCTTTCCCTAACGGAGTCCGAGTATATTAAAGAAATGAAAGCATTCTGAAATTTTGTGTAGATGCGTGTTTCCGATGTCGATTCAATTTTCAGAGCTTAACTATCCCTTAATCAATCAATTTTAATTCTTTATGAGATAGCGCCACCTGGTAATGAATGTGAGAAACTCTGCTTACAAGATTCTGTAATAAACATAATAATGGATGACAAAATTTATTAAGTTCTTATAAGTGGAAACTAATTATAATAGTAATATTATTAATAATGGTTAGTAATAACATTATTATTAATGGTTAATAATAATATTATAGCTAATAATTATTAAGAAAGATTAAATCCTTTTTTTAAAAAAACATACTTTTATTAGTATAACACAAGTTAGAAATAATTTTTTGGCCAAAACTGCGGGTGAAAATAAAATTGGAACGGACTTGATAACCCTAAAATAATACGATAATGAAATCAAAATTCAACAAATATCATGAAAAAGAAATTTCCTTAACTTTAATTAAAAATTAAGATATAAAACAAATGTAATTAAAATTAAAATTCAATTATAATATTTCTATAAGTGGCTCGCGCTTTTACAGTTTTAACCACCAAATAAAAATTTATTTATTTAATACACGAATTAAAGCGAGTTTATTTGTTTTTTATTTTTATTAATTATACTTTATTCAGTTTTCTGTAGAAAGGGATAAAATAAGTCGTTTGCCTTATAAACATTTTCAATGCTAATCGGGCACAGCATCCAACAATGCAGTTGCATCTAAAGCCACGTGTCCTACGAAATTACTTTTGGAACTGCATATTGTGTAGACGTTTTGATAGGAAGATGAGGCTTGAATAGATTCAATTCCTCATGAAATTATTTTCCCATTCGCTTTTCCAGAATTCCATTTTTCACTCTTTTTTGTCTGTTATTGTTCAACGGCAAAGAGAATACAAGTTTTGTAATTTTGGAAAATTCTTTTACTTACAGTGAGAAAATGCTCTAAGCAGAATAAAATGAATGCTGATTAGAGATTGCCCATAAATTTAAGAAAACCAGTTTTTAAAACGCTGTTTTTTTAAGGTAGAAAAAAAGTTATTTATTTTATTTCATTTATTTTCTTTTTAATTTCTAATTCATTATTATAAATATTATGGACTTTTGAAATCATTTTTTTCAAACTCAATGCCAAGTAGTTCCACATGCATGAAATGAAAATTTAATGAAATTATCCCATTAACTAATAATTAAGCCCTGAAAATATTAAAATGGCGTATTGTCATTGACAATACTGTGCTGTATTTGCAGGATTCCATGAAGAATTTTCAGCCTTCTTTATAAAAATAAGATATTTATTGACAATTTCCCCAGCGCAGACATTTGACACAAACTCTCATATCACACACATAACATTAATTCCACATCGAATTTCATCTTAAAAACGTTTCTTCTTCATTTCTAGGCAACGTTCGCTCAGCCAATATATCGTTGCCACTCCGTTTTTGTAATTTTTAGAAAAGAAATGAAATCAAACGATTTTTTAGTGAATTTTTTTAACGGCCAAACGATATTTTAAAATTAATTTCTTTTACGGCCAAACGATTTTTTTATCTAATTAATTTGTTTTCTTTAAATTCTTTAATAACTCTATAAATACATTGTGGTGTATTTCAGCTTAATGTGAAGGATCGTAGAGCCTTCTTTATCAAAAATAATATATTTATTGGACGCCTACCACAGCACAAACATGTAAAACAAACACATACACTTACATCACTCACTGACATCCAATTCCATGTTCAATTCATTATTCCTTTCCGTTGCTAGACAACGCTAGCAAAAAACAAATATATTGTTGCCATACTATTTTTATAACCTTTAGAAAAGAATTAATGCCAAACGATATTTTTAATTAATTTCTTTTATGACCAAACAATTTTTTTATCTAATTAATTTCTTTTATGACCAAACGATTTTTTTTATCTAATTAATTTCTTTTATGACCAAACGACTTTTTTATCTAATTAATTTATTTTCTTTACATATTTTAATAATTCTACAAATACATAGTTTTTCATTCGTTACGAATATCACAATATAAATTTATTCGTTACAAATATTATAGTACTCTAGTGTACAAAGCTTCAGTACTCTAGCACATCAGGAATCTAAATAGATTCCAAAATTCCATCTTTACGAATGAAACAAGTCAAGTTAAATAAAAGTGTACAATAAAAATATAATGAACGAAAGTCGAAATTTAAGTTTCTTGTCATTGATTTCTTCGTTCAACGAACATAATTCGTTCAGAGACGTTGTTCGTTACTAGTCATCAATAACGATGTACAAATTCCTAATTTGTTTGATCATTTTTTAACCTCAAACTAAGGAGGAAAATACAATATTTTAAAATAAAAGAGAAGCTGATAAAATATTTTCGAACAGTGTTTAAAAGAACAATAACAAAAAGCAATCGGTTAAGGAACTTTATCCGTTAAAAGATGCTCATTAACCAATCATCGATTTATCAAAGAGTTTTGAGAGAATTCGATTAATACTTTCTGGAGTTCCAAAAAAATGAATTTTTATAAACTGATGCTAGTATTTTTTTACATGTAATAATGTATATATTACTTATTGTCTAAAGTGAGCAAAGTTCTTAACACTACACTTTTTAGGTTCCGTAATATTATCAATTTCTTTTGAATAAAAAGTTCAGTCTTCAAGAACTTATAATAAAAATTTAGAGATTGATTATCATCTTTGTTGCGTACAAGAAGTCTGTTTGTGCATCTGTATGAATCTTGTTCTAGATACTATTCACACCATTCAAGAAGATCACATGTCTTATTTTCTTTTACCAGTTTCTTCTGTTCGCCTGGCGAGTTCGCTTCTGCTCCTCGCAACCCTTTGATTTCACATTTCATCTATTCATTTCCCCCTTGGATATATGATGGAATTTTACAAACCTTACATACTTCGTCGTTTCTTCTAGAAGGTGTTCTCTAAATGTGTTCATTTTACTTTTCGCTTATAGGAATTTTCCCCCAAAGTTCTCAACGCCCGATTTATTCATAGTTCGAATTGCCCGTCAACGGTCATTCATCGTACTAAAAAATTGCTCGATAATCAGAAAAATCAAGGACTGTGTAATAAAATAAATTCCACTTCTAAATTAAAAAAAATTGCACTAAATAATAGAAACTTACCACAAAAACTGCTATTATATTTACTGTTTATCCATTAGGTATATTAATAGCTTTAGTAATGCAGTAGAGTCTCCCTACAACGAAGTCTCCCTACAGCGAATTTCTCCCTATAACGAAATTTTTAATCGGAATGTTAAATAACATTCAAAGTATTCTCCATATAACGAAGTGGTTGTCTCCCTAGAACGAATTTTTTCAGACCTTCATCTTTTCGATTTTTGTCATTTTTGAAGAAAGTTGCTAATTTCTGTGTAAACAAATCGCTCACACGTGCAACCACTCGCATTGTTCATTCCAGCGATAACACATAACAATAGAATGCTATGTGAAGGGTAATGCGGTTATGGGGACCTGGGTTTCTACAGAGGGAGCAACATTTCTACGGGTCAATATTCCAAGAATCGGGGTGGAGCGGGGGTGGAAACAGCAAATGGATGTGACAATACGCATTTTATGTTTATCCGTACTAGTACATATTATTCTCTAAATTGGTGAATTGTCTTCACTTTTGAGCATTTTGTTTATACAATAAAAATTAGTATAATTTTAACAAATTTATAATAAATATTACTTCATTTTTAATTGAAAGCCATAATTAAACATTTTTGAACTTATCGCACATACTAAAAGGTTTGTAACATTTACTTAAATAACTGCAAAATCTCTAATCTCCGTATAACGAAATTTTCTCTATAGCGAATTTTTCAACTGGAACAAGCGATTTCGCTATAGGGAGATTCCACTGTATTCTTACTTATAATTCAGGAATATTATTTTTAGTAATTGTAATTCTGAAAGGATAAAAATACAAGAGAATTTGTCTTCATTGTTTTGAACTCACCAGAAACAACAAATTTTATTGCATAAATATTGCGTTGAAAAATGTCTGATCTGACGTAATAAAATCATATGTTTACCTTTTTGTATTTTAGTAGTAGAAGAGTCCTTGTCGCGTCGTGATTACGTAATTTCCTTACCGTAACCCTTAATGATTGTTTGCTCCACATCATTACAGAAGCTACAATGGAAATCCCAGACTATAAGAAAACTGCGCATTGCGATCATCGGAATTAATTGCCACACTTGTTACTTCAATTAGCTTTCAGGATAAAAAACTAACTAACTAAAAACTAAAGCTTTCTTTTTCTGATTGGTTTTGTGTTTATTTTTTCAAAATTAAAATTGCAACAGCTGAATAGCAATTCAACAGCAGTGATATTTTATTTCTGTATAAGCAAATGCAGAAACTAAATTGAGTCGCTTGAAGAATAGTTATATATTGTTTTCACAATTCCTCAGAAATTTCTACAATTTTGGGGTAGGGTAGACCTGGGCTAGTTGGCCATTTTTTTCTTGTAAGAATTCTTTAAAAAAGGGAATTCAAAAATTTTTTGAAAATTTTAAGCTGACTCTATTAGTATACCTTCAGAAAGAATTCGCCATATTAAAATTTTGGATATTAACTATCAGCATTAACTTAAAACCTCACACTGACACCAAGTCGCTTGGGCCAACCTGCCCCAATTGCTGTGTACGTTGATCCACTATTAGTATAACGTGGCTATCACAAAACATTCTTCTATATTATCGTATTTTATTAATTTAAGTAACATAGTTGTGTTATTATCTACATTATGTGTATATATACAAATTTGGTGCTTTTCTACTCAATAGAAAATGAGACACAGCTTTTATGGTCATCGTCAAATAGTATTGTGTAATTGTAATCAAAATTGAGTCCGCATGGTTTTTCATAGCAAGTATCTTGCATAATAAATCTGGTGCAATTCCATCCCACATATTCAGAGATATTTCTATAAGGCACAACCTGATAAACCCTGTGTAGCAGCGCTGTCCAACGTGCCCCATGCGAAATGGCCCAACTAGCCCCATATGGCCATTTTTATTTCTCATGAGTGTAGGGATTTATTCTGAAAGCATTTCGATAAACAATCAAGCCCTAAAGTAACAACGAAGAATTATCTATCTGAATATTACTAATATAATAGCCCAGATCCTCCGGTAACGCTCTGACGTCACCAACAATAAAACTCGCGCCATAGTACTGCGAGACGTTAAACAGCATTATTTCATTGTTAGAGAAAGTAAATTTCAGTAATTTTAAATTTAGAAGAGTAATTGTCGTTTTAATTTCAAATTTAATAGCTCTAAAGTAGTGAAATAAAATTTTCTATCGATTGATATAAAATTTATCTCGCTATGATCAATAGTTTCCGAGAAATTTTAAATTATATTAATCCTATATTTCAAATTAATTTCCGTTTTTTAATAGAAAGTAGTAAATCGCGTCAGTGGTATATCATGCGCGTGATATAGTTTGGACGCCAAATTGTATCTGAATGCAATCGTGGCGATGTTGTTTTCTTGCCAAGAATTAAATTAGCCACCAGTGACGTGAATCTACCATTCGTTCTCAACCGCCGCCAGTTCCCGTTAATTCCAGATTACACGATGACTATCAACAAATCGCAGGGACAAACTTTCGATAATGTTGGAATTTAACTCGACGAGCCTGCCTTTTTACATGGACAGTTCTATGCTGCACTTTTTCAAGGTCTAGGATTCCCAATCATGTTAAAATTTACTCAGAGACATCTGAAGTATGAGGAAAATTATTAAACAACGAAAAATGCTTAACACGGAATGTTGTTTACCAAGAGGTTTTTTAAATAAATAAATATTTAAATAATATATAAATAAAAAATATTTCCTGTCATAAAACATAATTTTATTTTATTTGTTTTCAATTACTGTTAAACATTTCTCTCGCATATATATCTATTTAAACACGTAAAATTTGAAGGGAAATCTCTCAAATAAAGAGGCAATTTGCACCAGTCAAATCATGACGGGTTATTTTCTAGTTATTTATAAAAATGGAAATTGTGATTTATAATCAAAGAAAAAAAACCCGATTATTTATAAGCAAGGAAATTTACTCAGCTTATTAAAAATCAAACAATTCTAGCTGGTTGTTTAATGAACACTGCGTCTTCAATGATTCTGATGTGGAAGAAAGAAGAAGAGATAATACACACTTGTCTGGAATGACAACGGTAAATACCTGAAAGTTTTAACAATATCACGACTGAGCTCACGTGCCCCTATGGCCAACTAGTACCGGTATACCTTATATTATGGGATTGCAAAAATTACAGAAACTTTTTTGTAATGCACGTGGTGACTATAAAAAGTCTGACACATTTTGAAGTTTAATAATTCATAAAATAATGAAGATATAAACAAACCTATAGCATTTATGCATAGAATAACTCATACATTTTCTTTTATAGTGTGAACGTTTCCATAGACGATTTCCTTTTCTTGTTTGAATATCTTTTCCTTTGTAAATATCGTCTGCGCGTGTTATTAATTGTAGGCAATTTCCTTTTCCCGTTTGAATATCTTTTCTTTTGTAAATATCGTCTGCGCGTGTTATTAATTGTATGATTCTCTCTTTTGTTTCTGGCAACGATTAGAATGCAATGTTATGTTTACTTTTGATGCGTTTGTTCGAGGTTTCATATGATGGAAAAGAATATGGAAGCCTTTCTAGGAGGGTGCCATTTTTTTTCTCTTGACCGAATCAGATCGGCAATAATTTTAGCCCGTCTCCTGATGGCACTTTTCATCTCTTTTTTGATTACGGATTGAAAAGAACTATGGAATGAATAGGGGATAATAGTCTTTGTTGCTGAAAATCCCCAAAACCCGCAATCAAATCAAATCAAATTCATATGATGTGATGTTTTATTCGATCGAATATTGAGGAGAATGACAACACCACAAAAGAAAGCACATACTTTATGATGGTTCATCGAAACAAAATCAATAACGCAAACACAGAGAAACTACAGAAGAGTATACCAGAAAGATCCTCCATCGAGAAACAGTATCTTGCGGTGGAAAAAGAAGTTTCTAGAAACTGGAGGTGTCTTAAATAAGAAGAGTCCCGGACGTGTCTGCACAAGTGATGTTGATGTCGAGCGTGTCAGTAAGGCATTCTTACACAGTCCAAGGAGATCTGTGAGATCAGAGGCAAGAAAATTGGATTTGCCAGTTTCGACTGAGCACAAGGTTCTTGGGAGAATATCAAGACTGTATGCTTACAAAGTTCAAATTGTTCAAGCCTTGGAACCGGACGATAGTCTGGGAGGATGGACTTTGCAACAGACATGCTAAGGAGGATAGACGATGATGCTGAATTTCTTAATCGCATAATGTTCTCCTACGAAGCTTGCTTTTATTATTCTGGTATAGTAAATCACCACAATGTGCTCATATGGTGATCTGAAAACCCATTGAATACCGTGAGGTATAAAGGGACTACTCCCTAAAGGTTAATGCTTGGTGTGGAATTATGTACGACCGTGTCATTGTCCCTTTCTTTCTCACTGAAAAGACACTCACATCTGTTATTTACTTGGATATGTTGGAAAATTTCGTATTTCCACAACTCGAAGAGCTCCAGCCACACGTCTTTTTGCAATGCAGAATGCTTAGTGCAGAATGCTTATATGCTGCCCGGACATGATGTTAAATCGACTACCTTCTTGATATTCTCTCTTCTTCTTGCGCACATGTGGAAGTCCATTGACGAGAGCCATGAAACTTTTTGAATCTATCTAACCATTAATGCTATTAAACCTATCTTCATTTTTTTTATGAAATATTAAATATCAAAATGTGTCAGACCTTCTATAGACATCCTGTATATTGTAAAAAAACACCACAAATGTGAATCGCATATATGTAAAAGGGGATAGAGAAAAATTTTAGTATCCCATTAATATTTTACGCCAAACGAATATTAAAATCTGTAAGTAACTACTTAAGCGAGCTCTTCCTGTACGAAAAGGAGCAATAATTAAGGCTGTTTACTAAAACTACTTCCAACGAAACATTTTTCTTGCTTAAAGTATGAAATAAAAGCATAAGTTGAGAACTTCCACTTATTCCTTTTCATCTACATTACATTTCCAAAGCGGAAATTTTAAGACATTGCTTGACTAACGAGTTCTTATATATTTAATTTCTAAATAATGTGATACAATGTATGACTTCAAAATATATAGATACCTAAATTTTTATATATTATAACTTAAAACAATTATAAATACCAGCGGATGTTTGAAACGTAATGAAATATCATTTTTAATTTAACTTAATTAGGTCAGAAAATAATCTTAGTCTGATCATGTACATAGTATTATGAAACTAAGTTCCATTAAACGCTTATTCATTTATTTGCGAAACAATTATATGAAGCGGATTTTTTTTAGAAATTAATTTTGTTATCTGCAATGAAATCTCTGCATTAATGACATAGGAAGGAAGGCTATTTTATTTCTTACTTCAGGTAATGCATTGGCAAAGCTGATTATTATATTTTTATCTCTTTGTTTAATTTATATCCTCACTGCTTTTTATTTCATTTAACTGCATTTCTTACATTTCTGCGAATTCGAGATGCCATGCGCTCTAATACCTAATGCATTTATCTTTAACTCGTTAAAGGCTAAAACTCTATTATATCACTTTAAAAAAATTGCATTAATATGATTGCACGAATTAAACATAAAAGATAACACTGTTTTGAAATTTTTATTTTTAATTAAAAAATATTTTAATCGAGTTTGTAACTTTTATAGCAGTCAAATATGTAGGTACAACAAACAAAGATAAAAATTCCACCGCTTAGGTAGAAATAATTTTAAAAATAAGCGTCCCCAAAAAAGGAACTTTGATAAATAATGGGTTTCTCATTGAACCATCACAAATTTTTCAGTATGTTCTGGAGTTTATCAATATGGTTATTTGACTCTTCGATCCTGTTTTGACGCGAAAACGTCTTTCCGCTCGTTACAGTGACAGTCGGTCGAACTTTCCTGTGTGACAAAATACCGTCAGATTTGAATCGCTAATAACTACGAGACTAATAAGGCGAAAATAATGGTTGACCCACAACGGATAGATCATATTTGTAAGAGTTTGTCGCATAGTATTTGTTTTGCCTGTGACGTCATCGTACCAGTGTAGGCGCATGCGCGTGATTGTTACGAATTAGTTTTACGTAAGGTTATAAATAAGTGTAGCGTGGAAACGCGTTTAGCTAGGAGGTTGATTCTGGTGTCATTTTAAAGAGTTTGAGGAGTATTACTAGGACCCAAAGTGAGACAATAAAAATATTTATCAGAATATAAGTAAAAATCGGTATTAAATTGAAACTTCCGCATGTTTTTTTATTATAACATGCAGAGTTTTCTTTCGAATTGTACGAAACTTACAGAATATTTGACAATACGTAAAAGAAATATTGTATTAAAATTTGAATATTACGGAAAATATGAGCATTTGTAGTAAATAATATTTTACTGCGCAAACGCGAAATGTAGTTCTATATACAGTCAACAGATGGTGCCGTCAAAAACTACTCTAAATAAAACAGAAGAAAGGCGCAGTCCGGGTCCGCGCCGTATAGTTTTCGTGAAAACGTCGGGATAAAATCGTTAAACAAGTGTTTCGAATTAATATGTAATTTAATTATCAGTTTCTTTAATACAATATTTATACAGAGTAGTATAATGGTTATAGACTAGATAAATCACAAGCTACTACAGACCTTTGCTACATACGATAAACTTGTGATTTATCCATTTGAAATGAATTTTTGTATTAGTACTATTGGGTCAACTGGCAATGGGGGGGGGGGGGCAAACGATTGTGCCTCTGGAATGTTTATATGAACACACCTCTAAAGACAATTTTTTTCAGAGTCACTAGATTGAACAGATTTTAAATATTTGTTATATTTAAAATTAAATATCTGACATGAAAATTAAAAACTTTGAACAAATTAAAGATAAAGCGATTTCATTTTTATCCGCTTTTATTCAACTCGACTTGCTTCAAGTTAATGAAGATGGAATTTTGTAATGGATTTTCCACTCCTTTCTTGACGTGCCAGATATTTTAAATTTTGTATACTCGTAAATTCTTGCCGAAAATACTCTATGTTATT
>BGPR01050660.1:0-11009 GCA_013235015.1 Araneus ventricosus
ACAAAAAATTGAAAATCGGAAAAGAGTCACGCGAGTAAAGTAGTCCTACGCCTTTCACATCAGCGGCTGTTTGAAAAAGACAGCCTCCCGTCATTTTTTTTTAATGTCAGTGTATGAAGAATAATAATGAATAACCCTAAAAATGACTAATACAACCGGCGGACTGTATAAAAATTAAGACTTCGTCACTTTTTTCTGCAGTACATTAATTCACTCAAGCAACATAAAATGTTATTTACGTCAATTTAAAGTATTTTTCCAATTGGAAGAATATGCCTATCTCTAAAGATTTAGAAATCAGCTATTGGGGATCGCACGATTAGAGTTTACACCTTGTAAAATAGGTAATCTAAGTATAATAGTTTTTGCGTAATAACTCTTCACAATCAGTGAAAGATTTTGTTATCACCCTTCGTCTTTACAAAATGTTTATTTAATTTAGATTTTAGGCAACCTCATTTTCACGAAAAACACGGAGTGTTGTACAATTCATAACTGATATATTTTTCAAAATTATTAATCTGATGTACTGTAAAACATCAAACAGCCAGAATAAGTATCGTAATTTTGAAATTGAGTTGTTTATCAAAACTCACGAAACAAGAGATAGCATCTGAATTCAAGAAAAGCGATTTAAATTTAATGCTTTTTGATAGATACAACGCTTCTCCAAAACTAGAATGAGTTGTTGCACACACTTTTTAAGTAAAAAAATAACCATCCTTTGAATTTGTTTATCATTTGTGCTTTCCATTTTATTCGCCATCGAAAATAGTAAAAATAGTTCTAAATTTTTCCAAAGTAAATCTAGTACGACATCAAAGATAGTTTTAGTAGGCAACATTAAAAAAAAATCACTTATATTTAAAATAAATGAAATTAAATAAGCACCAAACATTTGGATTTTTGAACTATTGAAATAAGCAAAGTAAACGAATTGAAATTTCTGTTACCTGCTACAACGCATGAGTAAATTATCAAAAAGTGCTGATATTACTTCATAGATGGCGTAACACGATGTTTTCTCACTTTTCTTACGCGAAAGTAATTCATAATTCGATATTTTGCCAAGAGATGGCGCAGTGAACCATAATAACAACTTCCCTAGAAACGAGAATGTATCGGAATCTCCGTTTAGATTTGCGAAAAGTACAAAGTATATTCTTGCTCATGCATAGTTTAGAGAAAAATTTTTAAAATTTTTGGTTTTAACAAATAAGTAGTTGCTTTAAATTACATTTTTGATAGGTTTAAACATCAAATGGTAATAAAACGAGTGCTTTTAAGCAAAATAAAAGTGAGGGTAAGTAGAAGAATATCTCTGTAATATTCATCATTTTTACTTTCTGGCATACGAAGTATACAAAGAGAAAGTATTGTAATCGTCAAAAAAATTCGAACTCGAGATTTTGACGAATCTCCACGTTTTAGACCTCCCCGAGTCCGAAAAACACAATTTTGGAATTACGTCTGTCTGTGAACACGATAACTCGAAAACTATTAGAACTACGGCGATGAAATTTGGTATGGGATTTTTACACCTTATTTGTAGATTGCAATCAAATTTTGGACAAAATCCGTCCTCGGGAAGTCTGTCTGTCTGTCTGTATGTCCGTGTTAATGTGATCGCTATAACTCACAAACTTGAATAACTAGATAGATAAAAATTGGCACACAGTTTTATCATAAGGAATGTAGATCCGTATCAAATGTTGGGTTAAATCCGTCAAATGTATTAAGGTGTATAATCGCATACTTTAGATTGCAATAACTTCTGAACAAAATTACTTAGATAAATAAAATTTTGCATGTGGACTTCTAGCCTTAATTGTAGATTTGTGTCCAAGTTTAAGGCGTTCAATTTGCATTTTCGCTGTCTTCAATACTCTACGACGCAAAAAAAGCCCGACTTATCTTGACTCACTGCCAAATTGTACCCACGCTCTTTCGCTGAAGACCTTGAAGTTTCGATAATTTCTTTCTCCACTGCGCTAGGGACGCTTGTTCGTTTTACTGCCTTTTTGCTTATTTTTTCTCTACATATGTTAGGGAGTATACGAGAAAGTTTAGGACAGGCTACTTCCGCTGGTTACTTTCTTGCTTACCAAGTATACATAGAGAAAGAATTGTTGAACAGAGAGAATAGAAAAATTAAATTTCACAAAGATATTTTGATGAATTTGAGCGTTTTAGATCTAACATAGACTGGGAAAATCGTTTTTGGAATTATATATGCGTGTTTATTCGTCAGTGCATATGTAAAGCTGTCGACTGTATCACACAACGAGCTGAATGGATGAAATTTGATATGGAGATACTAAACCAAAATTATGGATCTACATCAAATTTTGGGCCAAATTTGTTTACGAACAGAATTTTTAATTCTTTCTTCAAGCATTCGTTTTTCCTTATGATAAAAGGTACCGCATAAAAAATGGTCCCTAATTGAAAAGCTTTTTTTTTTTTAAGTGTCGCATTGCCATTTGTCAAACCTCCAAATTGGAGCTATAAGTCGGTAAAAAATTTCTTCTCATGTCGAAACCAGCTTTGAGTGCTCGCCCTCGACTTTTTACTTTCTCGTATACGAAGAGAAAGTATTGTAATCGTCAAAAAATGCGAATTCGAGTTCTTGACGAATTTCCACGTTTTAGACCTCCCTGAGTCCGAAAACACAATTTTGGAATTATGTCTCTCTGTCTGTGAGCACGATAATTCGAAAACTATTAGAGCTAGAGCGATGAAATTTGGTATGTGGTCTTTACACATAATTTGTAAGTTTCTATCAAAGTTTGGACAAAATCCGTCCATGGGAAGTGTGTATGTATGTCCGTGTTAGTGTGAACGCGATAACTCAAAAAATTAAATAGCTAGGTGGATAAAAATTAGTACACTTTTTTATCATCAGGAATGTAGATTTGTATCAAAGTTTGGATCAAATCTGTCTAAGGGTTCACTTTCTGTCAGTCTGTATAATCGCATACTTTTGAACGCAATAACTTCTTTTAAAAAATTACTTTGATAAATGAAATTTGGTATGTGGCCTTCTTACCTTAATGGTAGATTTGTGTCCAATTTTTGTGTCAATCGGTTGAAAAAAGGCGTTCAAATTGCAAATTTCGTTTTCTTTATTTTACACCCAGCCCTATTGGTAATCACGCCGGCTTCTAATTCCACTTCCGCGTTGGAAGACCTTCGGAAATCGTGGTGTGACGTTTCGCTTATTTTTTTTCTCCACTACGTAAGGGATTCTTGTTCGTTTCACTGCCTTTTAGCTTATTTTTTTCTCTACATGTGTTAGGAGTATACGAGAAAGTTTCGGGGAGGCCACTCCCGCTGGTTCGTATACAAACGCAATATGGCGCCTTTCGTGTTAATCGTCGTAGTACAGCGAGAGAACCGAGTATGCGTTTGGAACTCTTCCCATTGGCCCAATGGGTCCAACATTTTATATAGATTTACAGTGTGAAGAGCACAAACCGTATTTCACTTATCTAATCTGTTGGATCTGAGCTATCTCTTTCACAAGCATGCGAATAGACAACTTACCCTTTGGTGGAGTCCCAAGTTTAATGCACATGTATAACTCTGGTGATAAAAGTATAATGCCAAATTTCATTCATCTAGCTTAAGGTTTCCCAACCTTTATTCTCTCGCGCACCTCTTAATTAATCTTTACATTTTCGCGTACTAATTCCTCACAAACCAAATTTGAACATTATCAATAATATCACTGATAGGGTAAATACCATCTTACCCAAAGTTTAAATTTTACTATCTCGGGATCGGTGTTATCCTTGTGAATCATTTTGAGTTCAGTGATGTTGAGATGGCCCAATTAGGGTTCGGTGACGTAGTGATGGACCATTTTGGGTTCGGTGATGTTGAGTTGGACCAATTAGGGTTCGGTGGCGTAGTGATGGATAGGGGCCCAGTGCAGGGTCATTCAGGCATAGTGTTAGACCATTTTGGGATTTGTGATATTGAAAGATAGTGAGTTCAGTGACGTAGTGATAGACCATTTTGGAGTTTGAAGTGACTATTGAGATTGAATATTGAGTTCGGTGATAGTGGTAGGTTCAGTGATGTTAAAGTTGGACCAATTAGAGTTCAGTGGCGTAGTGATGGACCATTTAGGTTCAGTGATGACAAGTTAGACCAATTCAGGTTCATTAGCGTAGTATTCGACCATTTTAGGTTCCAGTGATGTTAGATTGGACCAATTAAGGTTCGGCGTAGTATTCCGACCATTTTAGTTTAGTGATATTGAAGTTGGACAATTAAAGTTCAGTGAGCGTAAAGTGATGGATATTTAGGTTCAGTGATATTTAAGTTAGACCAATTAGAGTTCAGGCTAGCGTAGTGATAAGACCATTTGCGATTCGAAGATGATATTGGGGTCAGACCAATTAAGGTTCAGTAGCGTAGTAGACAATTTAGGATTTCAGTGATATTGAGACCCAGACCAATTAGGAGTTCCCAGTGGCGTAATCAATTAGAGCCATTTGCGATTTTGTGTGCAAGTTGGGATTCCGGTAGCATGGTAATGAATAATTTAGGTTTGAGCTGATATTGAGTTTAGACCAATTAAAGGGACAGTAGCGTAGTGACTGGAAACTAGTTTAGGTTTCCGAGTTGAACCAATTAAAGGTTTCATTGGCGTAGTGATGGACCATTTTAGGTTCAGTGATGTTAGATTCGACAAGTTCAATTAGCGTAGTGATAGGCAATTTGTTGGGAGTTCAGTGATGTTAGATTGGACCAATTTGCGGAGTTCAGTGGTGAATTGGACCAGTTAGGTTCAGGTGGGATTTAAGGAATTGGATCTGCGGTTCAGTGAGTGTTAGATTGGATCAGATTTTGGGAAGTTTCAGTGATGTTAAATTGACGTGGTGTTGAATTGGATCAGTTTGGGTTCGGTGATGTTGAATTGGACCAGTTTGGGTTCGGTGATATTGAGTTGGACCGATTTGGGTTCGGTGAAATTGAGTTGGACCGATTTGGGTTCGGTGATGGTAACCCTTCGGGGTTTGATCCCCGACGAGGTCTCAGCAGAGAGTGATGACGTCAGGGTATCTTTTGAACCCATGAGTCAAGTGAAGGTTTTTTTTCCGAATGGAAAAGACGGGCCTGTGAGAATGACTTGATTTCTCGCTTTTGATAGTAATAGTACGAGGACACTGCCACAAAACCATCGATGTGCTCGTTCGCGGCAATGAGCTGGTGTTCCGGAATTTCTGTTATATCCCCTCCCCCACCATTCGTCTATGCAAAGAAGTTTTTATCACTATTGTTAGGGATTTATGTTAGCTTAAGAGTCCAATGACTCGAATTAATAACATTTGGTGGACATATTTTTCATTTTTCATTTGAATTTCTACAATAGTATTATTTCAACACCAAAACATATGAAATCAGTATTGTAACAATGTCGCATTAATTTATAAAGATGGCTAAAAATCATACCTTGTAAGAATCAACTTTTCAAGTGGTGTGGTTATTAAATAGAAAGTATTAACTTGAGGACACAAAATTCCATAACTTTTTAAATTCCTTATGTTTTCTTGTTCCTGCCATTACCAACTTTGATTTCGCGTACCCCCAACTAGTCCTACACGTACCCCCATGGGTACACGTACCACAGGTTGGGAAGCTCTGATCTAGCTGGTCGCGATTTGAGCTATCATTATGCAAACGGACGTGCAGACGGGAAGACTCTCTGTTGATGATTTCGCCCAAAATTTGATAGCAATTTGCGATTTTGGTTCAAAACCTCGTACCAAATTTCATCTCTCTAGCTCTTTGAGTTTTCAGGTTATCGTGTTCGCAGACCGACATACATATAATTCTGAAAATTGTTGTTTCGGTCTCAGGGAGTTCTTTCACGAGGGTATTCGTCAAAATCCCGAGGTCGAGTTTTTTGAGGGTTACAATACTTTTGAAAGTTATAATACTTCGCACACTAGAAAGTGAAATTTACTGCGCTGTTCTCTCTTTTCCTTGAGGGGAGTACCCTAATGTGTACTCTAGGGGTGTACTATAATAATAATGCTCTTCTGACTCCTAAATAAAGACTTTTAGAGATGTAATTGCAAATTAGACCGTCATTCTGCGCTTTATGTAAATGTGACGGTCAATGTGGATAATCGGTTATTTTGGATAATCATCGCGGTAATTATACATAATAACCGGTGATTATTCATAGTAACCAAATAAGCCGGTTAACGAGAATTTATCATAATAACCGGTTATTATGAATAATTACGAATGGTCAATGTGATTAATGATACTGGTATTGACATGTGATCTCACTGACCAAACTTCATTGGTAAATGTGATTAATAAAGCAAAATTATTCTAACAATCAATGAGCAAGCGAAGCTACTAGGTTCCGGCTTACGAAGCCGTAGGCTGTTTTTCAAAGATGAAAACGCAGCTGGAAAGCCGGTGAGATTGTGATCTATTGAAAGTGCTGTTACTGTCATTATTAGTGAATTGCTGTCTGTTTGTGTTGCTAGATCTGGAAGTGCTGTTACAATTTTTGCTAGTGATTTGTTGCCTGTTTGTGTTGATTATCCCGATGAATCATTTAGGCTAACCCTGTACGTCAACTGTATAATTTAGAATGTGCACATAAGTTTTTTCTTTCTTGTAAATTAATACAGATTCGTCACGAAACACAATTTGGGAATACATGACTTTTACTTCTCAGAAAATTTCTGGAACTGCAAGTATACAATAAAAAGTCATAAAATCGAAATAAAAAATAACGAGCCAAAACTGCTAAATTAAGTTTACTTATAAATAGTTTGAGATTTTGCTTGAAGGAACTATGTAAAAAAATCTTGCGTGAATATGAAAATACGTTCGATCTTTTAATGCCACGTCACTGAGATGGATTGTTTTTCACGGAGAAACTCATCGAATGTCAAAGCCGAATTTTACTCGTAAAAACTCTGAAAGCTACAAGGCAGGAAGTACCAGTCTTCGTCCAGCACGATCAATACTGTTTAGTAGAGTACATTGAAAGTGCCTGTTCACCACCTTCTATTTTGTCTTTGTCCTTGGGAAAACATTTGTAATCGTTCTGTTCCTTGAAATTAGACTATTGTGATGAGACGGCTTGACCCTCCTCATCATAGTCAAAATATATATATCTTCACAAGCTTATATTTGAATTTACATGCTCATTTAACCATTGTGTTTTTTACGTTCAACAAATATATTTTTCAGAGGCTAAAGTCCGGAGGTTATTTGCCCCCCCATTTCTTATTATAGCAAAAGCTCAAATGAATATAAGTATCTTTGTACATTGTGTTACATCTTGAATTTTATGACGTCAATGGGTCCATCAGTCGTCGCAATATGTCGCATACATTCTGCGTATGTTGCACCTCACCCCTTTCAATCAGAAAACGCAATAACATTATAGAGGTTCACTGTGGTTGGCTGTTTGCGAGCTCACAACTTGTTATATATTTCTTGTTTCCAGTTAAACGCAACAATATATTTTCAGAAAATAAAATCTTCTGACAAAAGCACTCTGCCTTCCCACCCTTTTCTCATTAGAATAAGTGCAAGCACAGTATGGTATCAACAGCCATTGACTTGAATTTTACATTAAAATTAGTCGAGTACATTTCTATCACCAAGTTCAATAAATACATTTTTCATATATAAAATCTCTGATGTTACCTTCATGCCTCTCCTTTTCTTCCTTTTGTTTACAAACGTAAAGTAAATAGAACACGAAGCTTGCAGTTGTTTATGACGTTCACGTTCATTGCATTTCTTGCTCATTAAACGGCCCAAATAAGAATTTTTCAGAGATTTATAAAATTATGGATGCCTGCCTTCACCCTTTTCTCTTAGTTATATAAATATAAGTAGATGCTTCTCCCATTGTGTTGCTTGATTGACCTTGCTGAGCGTTTTAACAATTTATCATCAACAACAACACATTTTTCATAATACATAAATTCCTATTACTTTACCACCTCCTTTCATTAGTAGCAAAAAACGTTATAAATATAAGTAGGGATGTTCAATGCTTGTTACTATGATGCTCTGTTTAGTCTCATTGCATTTCTATCACAAACTAAAACAACAAGGTTTTTCATAAAACCAGCAGAAGTGCTACCCTGTTCTCCTTTCCATGCTTATAGGCGGTGGTAAAATTCAGTAAAAAATATATGTGGATTTTAATTTAAAGCTATGGTATTAGTTCTTTGAAAGACGTTTATTTAACCATTATTATTTCATTTCTTACTACGTTCCACAGAATATAAAATCTCCATTTATGGAGTACTTGGCTATCCCTCTTCACCCTTTTTTTCTATCACAGTAAAATGCAATTTAAATAGTGCAAGAGATAAAGTCTAATGGAAATGTTGTCTTTTGAATTTTGTTGATTTGTTCATTAATCAATATTCATTTCTTATTTATTAAAATCAAATAAATGTAGTTTTTCACAGTGGTTTATATTGCAAATTGTGGAGTACCTCTGTCTGCTGCATTTATAGTGCCCAAATAAATAGGGTAGATGTTCATTATATTATTGCCTTTTGAATTTTTTTTTGAGGATGAACCAGTTCAGCTGAGTTCATTTCTTTATCAAACAAATTAAATGGGTTTTTTCTAGGTATATATGCAACCTTCATGGATGTTACCTCTGGTCTTCCTGCCTTTTCTAACATAGTAAAACGCAATGAGGTAGATGTCAATAAGCTTTTGAAAAGCTGCCTTTAATGGATTAGTTCATTAACCATTCATTTCTTGTCAAGAAATCAAAGGAATGTATTTTTTCAGCAATCTCCATAGATGTTACCTCTGTTCCCCTCACCCTTTTTTTCTTGTCTAGTGCCACAGGATGTTCATTGTGTTTTAAATGCCTTTAGAAATTTTTATGATGGTTCATTAAACGTTTTACCATTTTCTGTCATTAAATCAACAAATGCAACTTTTTCATAATGTTAAAATCTCAGAGAAGCACTGCCTCCTGCCTTTTCAACAGGTAAAACGCAAATAAGATAAGTCTGGTTTTACGCCTTGAATTTATTGCTTCCATTTAACTGTTAATTCATTTCTTACCATTAAATCTAAACAGTTTTATATACACAAATCTATTAGATGTTTCTCACACCAGTCTCTTTCAATAGTAAAAACGCAGTCAAATTAGTAGATTGTTCACGCACAATGTTCCTTTGAATTTACATTATCATATCCGCCGTACGTAATTAAACTAAATAAATGTATCATAATGTCCCATGCCACCGCCAATCTCACCTTCTTTCTTCCATCGAGTAAAACGCAAAGAACACAAAGTTTGCTCTTGAATTTTGAGATTGTCTATTGTTTAGTCTACTTTTACTAACGCACAAACCTTGCTTCTAGTATAATGTTATAAAATCTCAGAGTGCTCGTTCTGGCCTCGATTCCTTTTTTTTCTTATTAGAACAAAATAAAGTTATAGCAGGATTTTGTGTTGTAGCATTTAGCCTGCGATGCTCTGTTGTTTATGAATTTCACGAAACTAAAATCAGCCACACGCTTAATCTCACTGTATTGTATTTTGTATATGAGCGGTTTTCATGACGGGTTCTGAAAAGTTACGGTAAAATTAAAGGTCAAATTCAGTCCCAAAGTCAGAATCTAAAAGATTTCGAAACCTCCCGCTTTCCCTGCTACCAATGTATACGCTTAAGAGGAGAATTCTCTAAAACGCTGGGTAGTCTGTATTAGTAACCTAACCTTTTGCTGGACATCACCTGAGATCTCTGTTTTGCATACCTGTTCAAAGCACTTTAATTTTGGTGCAGAATTTGTGTTTAGTGAATAGTGTATTAATAAAAACTAATGCTTTCAATGGGATATTCTTTTTTTTTAAATTTTGAAAGCAAACAGCTTCTCTCACGCAAGAGTAATCACAACCTTGTTCTAAATTATAGTAACGTATATTGAATGAGGGCACTTGTCATGAAAAATGATAAACACAGGACTATATCTGAAAGTACTCTTAAATTTTTACCAAGAATAGAATATGAACTGCAAAAAACCTCATATCAAATCTGAGCCATTGATTACCTGTATCGGCTCAAAACAAAGAAGGGAAGTTTGAACTTGGTGTTGATTTGACCCTCAACTAAGTACTGATGTAATTCTTTTCTCTGAAGCCTGTTACAGATCCAGCGCCTTTAGTACCTTTTGCGTTCAAGACACCCGGTTAAACAAAAACATTGCGGCCCAAAAATTTTATTTCTTTACAAAATTTTAAAAATAGTAACAGTTTGAATTTGTTTTACTTTTATTTTAGTAATTTTCAATCTATTTACATACGCTTGTTCCGGTTTACAGGTATGAAGTATGACCCTTCTCATATAATCGAAATGAGCTTTTGTCGATGGTGTATTTTTGATAAATTCTACAAATATTTGAATTAGGGATAGGAATTTAACTATTTTGACACACAATTGTAAAAAAATAAAGTTGAGTTCTTTTAAAAAACTTACATTAGTATAATAAGAAAGTTAAAAAATTTACTTGTATAAAAGCCTTAAAAAACAAGAATTGCATTAATTTAGAAAGTGTTGTTTAAAGTTCTGCAATTTCGCCTTATAAATTTTAAAGTAATTCTTTGAATTAAAAGTCCAATTGCAAAGACAGCTCACCAAAAAAAACTGCAAATGAACAACTATACCGAATTTGAGAAAAAGGTTCAGCTTAACAGGGTTGAAGAACGATAGTCCACAGTCTCCTGCATTTCACACGTCCACCCAAATGCTGTTTGCATACTGTAGAAAGTCTTACTGAGTTTCAATCGACCTCGACTTTTTTAAGTAGTAATTTTAATTTTGATCATGATCTGCAATGATAGTTTTGTATTTTCAAAACAAGGGTTTTTTTTTCCAATAAAACCCATAAATTATATGCTCTTTCTTTTTTCGTTATGAATTATACACTTTGAGAAAGGTACATCGAAATATAGGTTAAAATACCAATTAGACCAAACTTTA
>BGPR01050661.1:0-11009 GCA_013235015.1 Araneus ventricosus
GAAAGTTCAACAATGTCACTCCCGGTCTTATTTCGCCTGAAAAGCATTTTTGAATTTGTTTTACCATCCATGTAAAACCCAGAAGAATTGCATGTCTTTGAAACTCAGAAACAATAAAGGAAAGAATTCGATTTTCTACAAGGTGTGGAACTCCGACTTGGATTGTAATTAAACCTTCGAAATAAAATTGAAATGGAAGAAATGTAGGTTGCATTGTTGTCGCTATCTTAAATTATCAGTTGAGGTAAAGAAATTATTTCTTGCAAATGAATAGTTAGATTTTATTTAAATAAAAATGTGAATTTCTGAAGTGATAATAAAGGAGAGGTTTAATTTATATTGTTTATTTGAAATGCTTTTTTATGAAAGCATTTTTGAATGTCATTACTTTAAGTCAAACTGAAACAAAATGCAACTAGTTTTTCAACACTGAATGACGCCAGCTTAACACATTCTCATACTAGGTAATATTTTTTACGTGATTTTAATTAATTCTATTTGTAAAAATGGAATTTTTTAATTGAGTTTTTCCTTCTTTTCTTTATATACTAGAGTTTTGAAATTTTGTACAGTTGATGTACTTGACAACTTAATTATGAGTTAAAATTAAATCAGATAAATTCATTTAAGTGGTAGTGAATTTGATAAAAAAAAATTGATTTTTAGATTCCACAATATATATATTATTGAATTATAAATATATTAAAGACTATATTATTATATTATTTATTTTTAATATTTTTCAGAACACTCATGTATCAGTGTAACAAAACTTAGGAAATAATATTTTTTTCATAAATATGCACTTAAAAATAAAATCGTTAAAGCATGAGGCGCTGAAATTAATTCTATAAAGAACTTAAGCGATAATGAATGTCACAATATACCTTTAAATTCATTAAAAATTTTAATATATTATAAATAATATTAAATTTATGATCCATAGTACTTTGATAATTTCTTTTTCATTTTCAGTAAAGCAATATTTATACATTTTAGTACATTAATAAGAACGTGTTTTAAGAACATTTTTATTCATAGAACTTTTTTAGCTCTAGTCTTCATTTTATACGAAAGAGATATGAAGTTAAAAACATTGACTGCGTCAGAATTTTTTGTTTTATATTTTTAAACATGTATACATTAGATTAATAATTGCATGACTATATTTTCAAAACATAAAGTTCAAATGAAAGTCAAAAGAGATGCAGGCAAGAGAAAAGAGAACAGAAGACAATCATGAATATTTTCATTTTCCATTTATGTGAGAATTATAATGCTTCTTCTACTATTAAAAATTTCAGACATTTATTAAAATTTTTTGAAATTATTTTTAAATTTTTAATTAAAATTTTAAAATGTAATTTTTATTTTTTTAATTTTTTAAAATAATTTTATAGACTTCTATTAAGAATTATCCGATTATGGCTAAATTTTCAACTAAATCTTATTTTTCTAAGTTTTAAAATATTTCGAAAGTTATTTTATACGCTTAAGAGTACATATAATATTTATTTCATTATGCATTGATGAATATTGCACGTTTATTTTGGATACTAATTAATGCTTGAAATTTGTAGTTTTTGTATAGGAAAAATACTGCTGTCAGAAGTCAAGAACTTAACCAGTGAATAGCTCACGAGTTAGTCGGAAGCCCACGCTTCAAACTTAATGTATATTAACATGAGAACATTTCAACATCCATAGGTTAACGTTCATGCAACAGAAATTTAGCTGTAGTTAGATCTGAACCAAGGAACACTTGAAAATCTTTCTTCCTCAGCCCGATTGCTTTTTTCCAACAATAAATAGCTACAATTGTCTTCTGGCTTTTTAAAGCATGCGAAAATAATGCGTCATTTGATTAAGTAGATTAGCATCCCATTCTGAAGCTACATGAAGACATCTGATAACGTACTTCGGAATTTTAAACATGGTTTATTGAAAAAGACAACACAGGAGATCGCAATCCACTCCTAGACTTCAGAACCACACTAACCAGAGAAGTCTGAGACCACCAAGACAAAATTTTCGCAGTAAAGGCCGTCATCTGCGTTATTTTAAATGGAATCCAGTATCAAATCTGGCATCCTCTGAGCTGAAATCTGGCATCCTACCACCAGACTTCCGAAGCCCCACAAATAATATGTTCTGATAAAACATTTTTAAAGAATATTAAGTTTCAATAT
This sequence comes from Araneus ventricosus, assembly GCA_013235015.1. Lineage (NCBI taxonomy): Eukaryota > Metazoa > Arthropoda > Arachnida > Araneae > Araneidae > Araneus > Araneus ventricosus. Next base: position 2,190 of record BGPR01050661.1, read on the forward strand.
AATTTAAAGGTACAATGGACTTTCTTCATTTGGAGAACATGTTAAAAATATACTTAAAATGTTTATGTAAGCAATAAAATGTGTTTGTCCACAATATCAATAAAATATGCTTATATTGAGCGAGCAAATTAAAATGTCGAAAAAAATTGATTTTCCTCCAAAATTACTGTAAACTGTTTAGCAGCAAAAATTAAATTTAAAAAAATCAAAATTTTGGACAATTTTTCACATTTTTCACATCTATTTTACCCTTAAAACAAATGCAAAACTTCATGACTTTTAGAAAGTTAGTGATGCATTATATTCCGACGAAATCACTTCCGTAAAATGCGAAATAGTGAAATGAGTCAAGATATTCGCTCACACTATCCCGCAATATTTGCACTAAATCTACCATTTCATATTTCGAGAAGTCGGAAATTCTATTTTTAGATTCAATAACACAATCACCCATCTTCTTAGCTTTAGAAAGATCCCCTCCATGCCCATCAAGAGCACCGATATTTGGCCCATCCCTTTCAGAGGACTCCAATTTGGCAAATTCGTAACTGTGATGCACAATAGTGCTTTTAAGGGAAGTGTCGAGTAAAGGTTTATGCCATAATCCAGGGTGAAAACTCTCTTTTCGTACACTTTGTTTAGAATTGTAATAAAAATGATGCGAACGTGATGTGAATTCAGACATCGTCTTATGCTGGTCGTTAAGTGAGGAATCAAAGTGGAAAGTCTTGTCATTTCGGATGCCGATTTAGTTGATGCGATTACCCTGCAAAATTCAGCGTAATGTGGTATTTGACTTTCGTTCCACCCCCGGCGAATCAGATGTGATCTGCTTAAGTCACTGACAATGCCTGTTGGAATAATGGCTTTTGGACTGTTCCCATTTAATTGAGGTGTATGGAAAATGTAAGGTAACTGCGTATCATTTAAAATTAATATTATTCTTCATAACCTGAATGCTCATTATTGCTATTTTGTGTTTAGCACTATAAATCATATGCAAAGTATGTACGTAACCTAAAAATGTAATAATTATGTAAATGCTCTATTTATCTACCAGAGTTGAAGCCTTTATACGTAGAAATCTCTGAAACTTTAAAATCTAGTTTATATTTCATAAACACGTAAGTTAAATTATTTTGTATGTTTATTGCTGTTATTCCTTTTCATATAAAAGGGCTGACAAAAATTAAGTATATATATTAAAAAAAATCATAATAATTATTAGAAAGAATATGAGGAACATATTAATTCTCACAATTTGGGCACTTTATATAAACTATTTCCTTAAATTATAAAACTTGATTTTATACATCGCAGAATTATGAAGGCACCATCTTCATAACAATAAAGATTATAGTTTCCAGGAACGAAAATAAGTTATCTCAGTCACTGCAATTAACTAGAAGTTTAAACTTCATTTTAATTTGGTCAGTGGCATATTTGGTTTATACAAGAAATAAAACTACAGTAGACAGTGTTACTTTAAAACGATTTAATATATTTTTCAAGTTACTCTCTGCTTAACATCGATATTATATCGATAATTGCTGTATCTCTTGTGAATGCTATAAAGTTGTGCTTTCTTAAAAGTCACATTTTAACTTGTCACACACTATAGACTTTATAATATATAACTAGTTACAATGAAAATATCCTTTTATATTTGACCAGGTTCACAATAAATATAGCCGAATGATTATCTAGCTACTGTTCTCCACATCACAACGATGCGAGTATGATACATATCGTCTATATACTTCTCTGCAATCAAGTTAATTCGATTCCAGCTCAAAGGCCTCTTCACAAGCTCTTTGAAGCACAAATCAACTGTGTTTAGGCTTCGATAACGGCGAAAGCTAAATTGCCCAAGAGTTAGCTGTGAAGTGCGATTATTACGATAGTAAGAGGAATACGACAACGTTATAGTGCTAGGCACTTAAAAAGTCTGCTGATGACAACTGGTCATTCATAACCAGTCCCTCTTTGTACGCTTCCTTTTGACCATAACATTTCAAGTGCTGATCCCGTGTCTTGTCCATGCACTTGAAGTTGGCCTATGTTGGGAAACGTGAACTATAATAAAGAAATGGAGTGGATATAACAAAAACAGAATTGATTTGAGCTTTTAGTATCGGTTAATTGAATGGCACAGAGGCAGGATTCTGTCAGTCTTCTCTAAATATTTAAAGTAAACAGAAGCGACACTAAAAAAAATTCCATGATTGAAATAAGACCAAATATTGAAATTTTAAATAAAACGTTTATACACCATAAAAGAGTAAACAATCAAAATGAAATAAGAATTTCTCACGGTTAAATCATAAATATATTGATTTCAAAGGTGAAAAAAATTGTAGATTACAAAAAATAAATCTGAATTCATAAACACGTTTAATAAACAAAATTTAAAAAGAAGAATGGTATGTTTTCCAAATTAATTGTGTTCCTAAAACAAAATCACCGTATTCTTCGTCTTTCAATGAAAACTAGCAACAGGTGAGAATTGAGGCCGAGAAATGGCAACTGTTATCTCTAGACCTCCTCCTCTGAAGTATGAAGTTTGATAATAACAGGACTTTAAGTTATGCCAACTAGTGATACCACATGTAAGTTAAGATAGATTTTGGGGATAATTTCATATTCTTTAAAGCATGTGGCATTAGGACGGACAGGACTTTGAATTTGCCTGTTTCAAAAACTGTCGTGACAATAAAACGATTCTGTTACTGGTATATAAGCTATGTCGAAAGTTTGAGGGCCATTTTCTCCCAATTGGCTGGCCATTGCACTTTAGAATTTTAATGGATGAGCACCGCAAAGGTATACCATTAATATACCAAGTCTCATCCGAAAATGTATTTCCCAAGTCGTGCCCTCCCCTTGTAAGTTTGATAGAAAAGAATAGCTAACTCAATTATTTGAGATTGTATTTCGAATTTGTTCGTACTGTAAATGGATAATTTGAAAAAAGAAAAAAGAAAATAATTATTTCGACTATAAAGTTAATTGATATTTGAGATAAAGTCATATAATCATGTTGATGTTTATTTTTCAAATTATCAATTTTTGTTGGGAAAATTTTTCGTAGCAACCCCTTTATTTTCATACTGTTGCCAGATTAATAAATTATAGTCCATAAACAAATGTCGTCAAGTAAAAATACAACCTTGCTTTGTATTATATTTTTTCTTCCATGTGCTTGCTTTAAATTTAAAGTTATTAAGTTTAGAAGTTTTTCGATTTTTCGAATTTTTTTAATCATTTTCTCTATCCAAGAAATATCTTGTAATTTACTGGCATGCCTAATATTACTTTTTGCAACATATGAAGTTTATGAAAGAGCGCTAATGTTGAAATTTTATTGAATTTTTTAATTTAATCATCGGGAGAATGACCTAACTTATTAGTACATTTATGTATTTACTAGAATTCCCGTCGCAACTTCGCCCGCGATATACCCTTTAGAGAAGAATAAAATATATTTTTTGGTTTATTATATGTGTAAATAGCAAAGCAAAATTAAAACCTTACAGTATGTAAGTAATTTTGTAATTTTAAAGAACTACATTTGTAGCTCTTCCTTCAGATGTCAAAGAAAATGACAATGGGACAGGAAACATACCAACCATCAAAGAAGCATACATCTACAACAACTGAGAGTATTAATATTATTCAGCAATACTATATTGACTGCGGATTAGATATCAATCTAAAAAGCCCAATTTTTATCCATATTTGGATGACCTAGTGAGGGCTTTTTTTTGTTCCAGTGTTTCTAGAAAAGACTTTATTTAACTTGAAACTTCAGCTTTTTTAACTCATATTTCTTTTTGTAGCCATAGGCCTGTCCGCTTCCTTGTTCTCATGTATCTACCTAATTACAGATTTATGATCTCATCCAAAATTTTACATTACAACTGAAAGCGTAAATGTATTCTATGCAAGATTTATTTGCTTATTAGCTGAGTTCAAACATGCTTATGGAAAGAATAGAACAATGCTTGCACCAGGTGTTGTTTCATAATCCAAATAGTATTTTAAAGAAACTCTGTTTATCAATGCAGTAAAAAATCCAATAAACTACAACAAGAAAGTAAAATATGAAGCTGAAAGATGGATGAAAAATTTTTATACATCAAATATCATAATAAGAATGAACAGAAATGTTAGAGATGGACATACTACAAAAACTTGCTTTGTTTGAAATCTAGAATACAGTAAGCTAGCTTCGCGAAGGAAATCAAATCGCCCCATCGCCCATACAATGCAAATAAATAATAGAATGTTAATATAATCGCGTTTCTTATATCGAGAGATGAGTCTTCATGGCAATTACTTCAAATGTAAAAGTATTAAATTCAGTATTAAGTACTAAAGTATTGTGAAATTTGCGACACGTTCATCAACCTTTAAGTTGGCTGCCAACCAGCCGATCTTAACCGCTTTAAATCTCATGGCGAGTTAACGCTTGAGAACATTCAAGTTTGTCGACAGTACTGTGCTCTTAAGTCTAATCAAAATTTCAATAAAAACTTGCTTTTCAAACAATTGAAAACTGAATATTATTTTCATACCTAAGGTTTCTAAAAAAGGGAGAAAAAGATGATATTAAATGCTTGAAGAAAGAATGCAAATTATTTGATCCTACCCAGTTTGTCAAAAAAAAACTCACCTCAAAGCAAATGTCTGTTGCCATGTTTTAAAAGATTTTTACTTTGAAGTAGGTGCGATAAAATATTTCAGAAATGCAATGATTACTAAAAGGAAAATACTGCTTTGGAGTTAATTTCTCAAGAAAGCTATTTATATTATCACAAATGTAACAACAGAAAAAGCGTATGATTGAAGATTTGCTGAAATAATGAGATTGGCTTGAATTTTATTTAAAACAATAAAAACATTGTTACATATTATGTTTGAAAACATTTTGAAAAATTAAACAAAATATTGCTCGGAAATATTAATTAATTAAGAATTATTAATTAATTCAAATTCTAAATAATTTCGCTCATTTTGGCTTTTTCTCAGTAGTTAATTCGTTTTTTTTAATCCAATGCTGGAGGAGTTATAATTTTTTGCTTCTTTATGTTTTTTCGGGTGCTGATTACGATTCTGAGGTTTGCCACCAATAATCTTTGTTAAAATTTTAGTTATAGCCAAAACACATAAAATTTTTTCTTCAGTTTTTTGCTTATAACTTAAAAACTAACAATTTTTAGTTTGTCACCATTATATACCAAAATAATCGGCACAAAATTTCCTACAACTTAGATCTGTAAAACTTTAGCAGCACTGCTTGTTTCTTAGCTGACGAGCCGCCACTGATTTCCTGTCACTTAATAAGTGCTCTTTGAAAATTAGTTAAGAAAAGATTAAAATTTGAGAACTTCTTTTATTCAAGATATAAAATAATTTTTAAAATTTTGTAATTTTCTAATATGTTTTCGTGAAAAACGTGAATGTGATTTCAGACGTTTCCTTTGTCCTGAAACGACAAAGGAAATAAGAAAATCTCCTGAATTGAATTGCCGAAATGTCAAATTAAACCTTAAAGACCTGATTTTTTAAAAATTGATTTGAAAATTTTTTGACTATCATTTCTTGAATAGAACATAGAAAAAATACTTTAAAAAATCCTGTTTTGATATAAGTATGGTTTACGGCTAAAAGGCAGTTTGTTACTAACTGACAACACTAGGTTGTTTAAAAATTAATAATGCGGATAAGGAATTTCTTTCAACATTGCAGAAAAAATATGGTATTTTCAAGCGTACATACAAAGCAAAAAGGATGCAGCATCAAGTGTAAAACATCAATTTATTTCTATTTTTATATTAGAACACATGCTGCCATCTATATGTATAAATAATTTTTTCAATATGTATCCTATTGGTAAGAAAAGGCATTTGAGATTTAGTCTTATTCTCAAGATTTTTGAAGACAAAATTGGTAATGTTTCTTAAAGGCAACACTGGGAATTTAAAGGTTAAGGCAATTAACGCAACTTCACAAGACATAGCACAAAACAAAATTCACATTGTCCAACACTGATGTCACGCCCTTTATCCTCCTATAAGATGTTCATTGGATACCAAAATTCTACTATCGGGGCGCATTTCATTATTATGAACTGACCCTATTCACATTTACAGGTTTCGGATCTGAGTAACTTCAAATTTATTAAAACCAGTTTAAAAACATTACTTTTATTATTTTATTGAGCTAAATATTTTTTAATTTTAATTATTTTCTAGTTTTTAGTTTTGAATTTATATTTCATTATTATAAATATTATGCAATCTTAAAATAAATTTTTCTCAAATTCACTATCAGGTGGCGTCATTCGTACGAAATAAAAATGTAATTTAAGTCATCCATTGATTGTTAATCAAATTCTGAAAATAATAAAATAGTGTATTGTCATAAAGAACATACTGGTTTACAAAATTTCAAAATTCTAGCACATCTGGAAATGTGTGAAAAGGCGATTAAAATACTCTATCTTTAGAAATCTGAAAGAAGGCAAATTAAATAAAAATATGTAATGAAATATTCTATGTTAATTTTATAAATTAAAAAATGTAATGTGCTGTGACATTGTGTCTTTTTTCTTCTTGAAGCTCCGCAATGAATCTTAACATTAAAATGGTGCTGTGTACTTGACGTGTGGTTTGATTAAGCCTCATTTTTATTCTGGTAATTTACTAAGAGGCAGAGAATAGAATGAAAGAATGTCGTATATTAATAATTGAAGTAGTTTGTCTGACGAAAATTTGTTTATCATTCGTAGAAAGTGTCACACGAAAAAAATTATTTATCATAGGAAAAATGTATTATAACCTTAAAAATGTCGTTGTGTTGTGTAAAACTGTCGCATAGAAAATTAATACGAAAGGGTAATATGAATAAAACTATGTAAAAGAATTTGAAAGATAAAATTTAGCGACATTTAAATTTCTGACTTTTCTAATTTCTCCAGTGATCGAAATTGGCGCTTTCCGGACGATTTCTCGCATGCAAATTTAATCTCCTGTCAATTTCCTTGGAAGTCCTTGTGACAAATCGAAAGTTCAAGTTTCAGAAAGTTCAACAATGTCACTCCCGGTCTTATTTCGCCTGAAAAGCATTTTTGACTTTGTTTTACCATCCATGTAAAACCCAGAAGAATTGCATGTCTTTGAAACTCAGGAACAATAAAAGAAAGAATTCGATTTTCTATAAGGTGTGGAACTCCGACTTGGATTGTAATTAAACATTCGAAATGAAATTGAAATGGAAGAAATGTGAGTTGCATTGTTATCGTTATCTTAAATAATCAGTTGAGGTAAAGAAATTATTTGTTGCAAATGAATAGTTAGATTTTATTTAAATAAAAATTTGAGGTTCTGAAGTAAAAATAAAAGAGAGGTTTAATTTATATTGTTTATTTGAAATGCATTTTTATGAAAGCATATTTTAATGCCATTACTTTAATACAAATTGAATTGAAATGTAACTAGTTTTTCAAAACTGAATTACGCGAGCTTAACACATTCACATACTAGGTAATATTTTTTACGGGATTTTAATTAATTCTACTTGTAAAAATGGAATTTTTCAATTGATTTTTTCCTTCTCTTCTTGATATACTAGAGTTTTGAAATTTTGTACAGTTGATGTACTTGACAACTTAACTATGAGTTAAAATTAAATCAGATAAATTCATTTAAGTGGTAGTGAATTTGATAAAAAATTGATTTTTAGATTCCACAATATACATATTAATGAATTATAAGTATATTAAAGACTATATTATTATATTATTTATTATTAATATTTTTCAGAACACTCATGTATCAGTGTAACAAATCGTAGGAAATAATATTTTTATCATAAATATGCACTTAAAAATAAAATCGTTAAAGCATGAGGCGCTGAAATTAATTCTATAAAGTACTTAGGCGATAATGAATGTCAGAAAATACCTTTAAATTCATTAAAAAATTTAATATATTATAAATGATATTAAATTTATGATCCATAGTACTTTGATAATTTCTTTTTCATTTTCAGTGAAACAATATTTATACATTTTAGTACATTAATAAGAACGTGTTTTAAGAAGATTTTTATTTACAGAACTTTTTAGCTCTAGTCTTCATTTCATACGAACGAGATATGAAGTTAAAAACATTGACTGCGTCAGAATTTTTTTTTTACATTTTTAAACAAGTATACATTAGATTGATAATTGTATGACTATATTTTCAAAACATAAAGTTCAACTGAAAGACCAAAGGGAAGCAGGAAAGACAAAAGAAGACAATCATGAAAATTTCATTTTACATTTATGTGAGAATTATAATACTTCTTCATCTACTATTAAAAATTCTGGACTTCTATTAAAATATTTTACAATTGTTTTCAAATTTTAAATTAAAATTTTTAAATTAAAATTTTTAACATTAAGCTCTAAAATTAAGAATTAGCGAATATTTTGAGGTTTTTCCGCAATAAATTTGGAGCATATTATTGTACAGAAAACATTTTTACATCGTCTTAAAGTTCAAAAATTTAGCTTTTCAATGACACCAATTTTATTTCCGAGCAATATTATATTTAATTTTTCAAAATATTTTCATATATAATATGTAAAAATGTTTTTATTGTTGTAAATAAAATTCAAGCTAATTTCATTATTTCAGCAAATCTTGAAGTACACGCTTTTTCGGTTGTTACATTTGTGATAGTATAAATAGCTTTCTTGAGAAAGTAACTCCAAAACAGTATTTTCTTTTCAGTAATCATTGCATTTCTGAAATATTTTATCGCACCTAC
>BGPR01050662.1:0-11008 GCA_013235015.1 Araneus ventricosus
CGTACAATTATCCAAAATCATGCTATTGATAAATTAGTGCGAAAAATCACCCAAAACAACAAAAACCATTAAATGAAAAATTTTCTAGATTAAATTTTAAAATTTCGGCTTCGAGGTGCAATTACGACTACCTGTGTGCCAAGTTTCATGGCTGTAACTGCGATAGATTCGCCTGGACATCGTAGACAAACACACACACACGCACACAAACATTGCCTTTTATAAGTATAGATTGTTTAGCAACGGATTCGGAAAGCCTCTGCGCTTTTGCACATGCGCCGGGCGGAGTTATTTTCATCAAAATAGGGGGAAAAGAAAAGAATGGAAGGGTGATGTTTACATTTTATTGAGCGTGATCTAACAAAGGACTACGGAAATGCGCTCATTGCCTGACACCTCTTTTCGGTATAAAATCGTCCAAAAGTGGTAGTCTCGGAATCCGTTGCTGAACAGTATCTTTTTGTTGAATTATGAAGTATCCGTTGTTTACTTTCTTTTTTATTTAATTCATCCTCCGTAGAAAGAATGCTGTTATTGTTTCATCAGTTCTGTTTCTCATGCTGTTTTTATTTTTTAAGCACTCTGTCTACAAATTAGTATACACACCATGAGATACGGTTTGGATTCTGAGTTATGACAGGGGTTTTTTCAGTTCTGTTTTTCATTCTTTTTTTATTGTTTAAGCACGCTGCCAATTTGCATGAGACTTTTTACTACAACTTTCGTTAATAAATCTGTGACAATCAGATCTGAGATATCGTTGGCAAGCTGAAAGCCCATCTTAGACGGCCACAAATCTTCTAGTTTTAAAATAAATACACATGCAGGGAAATTACAGTAGAATCTCCCTACAACGAAGTCTCTCTACAGCGAATTTCTCCTTATCACGAAATTTTTAATCGGATCGTTATATAACATTCAAAATATTCTCCATATAACGAAGTGGTGTCTCTCTATAACGAATTTTGTCAGAGGTTCATCTTTTCGATTTTTGTCATTTTTGAAGAAATTTGATAATTTCTGCGGAACCAATTCGCTCACACGTGCCTGTTTCTGGAACCACTCACTCTTAAAATGTGAAAATTTAACATCACGAAATGCAAAGCAATGTAAAATAACGGAATTTTTCAAGTAAAATAAATGTAAGTACATACTAGTACATATTATTCTCTAAATTGGTGAATTGTCTTAACTTTTGAGCATTTTATTTATACAATAAAAATTAGTATAATTTTAACAAATTTATAATATATATTACTTCATATTCAATTGAAAAGTTTGGAAAATCTCTAATCTCCGTATAACGAAATTTTCTCTATAACGAATTTTTCCAATTGGAACCAAGCGATTTCGTTATAGGGAGACTCCACTGTAATTTCATATGTACAGTGATCTCTCACTTATGCGCGGACGCAGGGGACATAACGCCACCTGCACCCCTGGTACCTATAACCTAGATTATTACACCAATTTCATTGGGTGCAGAGGGGCGCAGGGGACAGCTGAAAAAACGCGCATAAGTGAAAAACCACAAAAGGGAGCTTAAAAGTGAAACATCAATACAGTGTACATGTATTTGTTAATTAATACTTTGTATATACTACTGTAAAATGTAAATAAGATGTTTCAAAATGCAAATACGTGTATAACTTCCGCTAATTATTTTTTTAAGAACACAAAGAAAATGGAAATGCTCCTGATTTTTTAAAATCGCTCTCATTATCGATTCTCAGACATTAAAATGCTCCGCTAAAACTTTTTTCGACGTGCAAGGATTTTCTTCGAATTTTTTAATAACATCCAATTTCAGAAAAAGCGACAATTTCGTTCTTTTCTCCATTTTAAAGCTTAACCATCTAACCATAACCAAAACTCCGAAGATGGTTCTTTCGTTAGCGATCAAGGCCAGGTGGTACATAAAATACTAGCCTTTCTAATTGGCTGCTGTATAAATGCGACTTTTACTGACGTCAATCACAAGAACCCCCACGTACACCCCTATGTATAAGGTAGAGGAATGTGTTCCTGAAATCTGAAGAATAGAGGAAGGGCGAGGGAAAGCATTCCTAAAAGCAGAACAAAAAGGGTTTTTGTTCTGCTGAAAAAAAACTTTTTGAACTAAGAAAATTTTTGCGACGCGCATAAGTGAGAGGTGCTTTTTTAGTGCGGCGCATAAATGAATAAGAGTCATCATTGTTTTCCTATACCCCTGGCCGGACCGCGGAAAAAACGCGCATAAAAGAGAACGCGTATAAATGAGAGGTCACTGTATTTACTAGAAAAATTTTAGAGAATAATATTTTTAATTAATTTTTATTTTTCCTTAATTAGTCTTCCTTTTCTTATTTATTTTCAAATTTTTGGCTCGTGAAAAAATTTTCCGCTGCGGAAAAACGTCTAAAATCCCGTTTCTGACATTTCTGGAACTGCTCATGCGCTGCAGAAGGAAACTGAAACTAGTGAAAGTGCAGTGTGTATGTGTCCTTGCAAAAGTTTTCTTTTTCTCCTCTCTCCTAAGAAAGACATGCCATTTTTCTCTGCGTTCAATCTGCAGATTAAAAGCTCTAAAAGGAAAATTATGTTATAGATTGACAATTTAAATCCTAGATAGCACGTTTGTTTGCAGCAAGTTTGATTTTTACTTCATATTATCTTGTCATGGCAAATTTGACGCGTCGATGTTGTAGCGAAACTGCTGCAAATTAACCAGGCAGAATCGCCACCCTCGCTTGCAAAACAAGATTGCCACAAGTTTGTCAAGGCGAAAATAGACAACTAGCGCCACCCCTCCTTGCAATGCAAGTTTGCTGTGAAGGTGTCATGACAATTTCACAGCACGATTGCAAAACAAGTTTGTTGCAAAGATGAAGAGACACTAAAACAGAGAAAAATCTTTCTCTGTTTTAAAAAACATCCGATTTTTAATAGAATCTCCTAGACCGTCCTTCTTTTTATTAATTCGATAAATCAATGATAATTTATGAAAAAACTAACTTTTTATAAAAAAAAATTGATACATTTTACATGTTTTTACTAGAACTCGCACTTTAAAGAAAACTTTATCGCCTTTTTCTGAATGTTGAAATTTTAACGCTTATAAACAAAATTAAACCTAAAAAACAGTCAATGTTTGTTGAAAAATAATCTTATACATTTTGTCCCATTTTAAAGTAATTACTTTTGAACTCTAATTTCATAATTTATTCTACTAGCAAAACGTAGTTATTAGCGAAAATCGCTCTCTTTGACTTCAAATCATATTCTCAACTCAAAATTTGAAAAATTAATGAAATCAAGAAAACAGTCTAAAATAAATCGTATACGAATAGAATCGAACGATGTATTAGCGAAATCTATCTTCTACTCTCAGAGTTTAGCTGGCCGAGTGGTTAGAGCGTCAGCTTAGGAAGCGGTAGGTCGCGAGTTCTAATCCGAGGTTGTGTTCGTACTCTGTTTTTGCTATAGTTTGCAATGAGTTTGACGCGTGGTGACTTCGAAGCTGACGTTAACGTGTTGCAAACTTGTTTCAAGCTCGCACTCTTGTCATGTCAAATTTGTTGCAAGCTTGCAGATTTGCACAACAAGATTGCTGCAAACTAAAATTGCTATCTGGGATATAGCTAACTATATCGAATAAATTCATTGATTGAAAAAATCCCTTGATGGAAGTAGAGAAATGCCCAATGTCAGGAAGAAAATAATTTTTTCATTTATATGGCATTCTGTTATCTTTTGAGTTTTACATGTTTGTCACAGTACTTCTAGAATAAACTATTTTTTTATCTTGTTACGTGTCAATGTTTCTTGTTCAATACAATTTATATGATCACTAAATATATTTTCACACTGGAAATGAAATATGCATTAATTTAAGTTATTTTGACACTTCTTCCAAGGAGGTCAGTTTTGATTATATAGCCGGCCACTCACTTCATAGACAAACTGTATATTTTGGAACACGAGAAGGAAAAAGCGATAAAAATCTATGGAAATGAGCCAAACGGCTTGCCATGGTGGGAATTCCGCCTGGGCCGAAATCGGAACGAAAAATCAGAGGCACCCTGAAAGAGGCTAGCGAAAAGAAGAATGTCTTGCGTAGATTGATGCCTCGCTTCGAAGGTAGCATAAATTAAAATCTGCTGACTGTGGAAAATCGAAGAGCGATTGACAAGCAGCTGTAGAGAGGGGAAGAAGATCGCTTCCCCCTACCTTCGTTCAGAGTTAGCGTCCTTTTAAATACAAGTGAATGGCGTGCCTGTATTTTTCGATCAAAATGGGTGGGGAAAAAAGGGACTTAGGACAAATGGCATGGCTATACTTCAAGTTTATGTCCGGGTTAAAATGTTCGTGCTGCAAGAGTGCAATATAGTATCAGATGGATATAAATGTTCATCATCTGTAGCTTATATCAATCATATAATTTACAGAAAAAAATTAGTTAAAAAGAGTTTGTAGAGGAACGAGACTCATGTTTATATGGAATGCCGCTGTTGAAGAATTAATTCAATTTGAGGAACCATTTTTATTAGATGGCTAAGTTCCACGACACAGTACATTAAAAGGTACAAGACGCAAGACAGAGAACAACAGCACAAAACAAGTACACAGAAGAAGAAAGAGAGATAGGCAACATGGGAAAAACCCGGACGGCTCTGGTAGCGCCACCTACCATAAAAAGGAGAAGGCAGTGAATTGTAACCGCTACAAGTTTAAATATTTATTTATCATAATTTTGCTTGTTTTTCTTATTATTAAAGGAATATTAACATGAAATAGAATTATCCACCAATGATTTATATCCAGTATTCCAAACTAAGATTATAACTGCAGCTTTTTAAAGAAAATTAATAAGAAATAGAATTCTCCACCGATGATTTATATCCTATTGTCTGAACTATGATTATAACTGCAGCTATGTCAGGAAATAAAGTAGTATATTATATTGTCAGGTGAATAATATAAAACTGTAAATATAATTTTGTAAAGCCGACTTCTTGTAAAAGCATTCTAAAGAATTTATAAATCCGAAAATATTTGCTTTTTTACCTCTATGCTTTTTTTTTTTTCATAACATGGAAGTCAAGAGAAAACCATAAGAATGGCATGACTACAGAAGACAAATTTGCTTTTCAGTGAAAAAAAATTTTCAAACTTTTTATACTCCAAAAATAAATTAAAACATTCTGAAGACATGAAGTGATATAACCGAGAGAAACACTATTTAATATATATATAAATCAAATTATAATTGATGCTAGTATGTTGGTTGTCTATTGGATGACTAACTAATCATAAAAAAATGTAATTTCAAAAGCAATAATCAGATTTTGCAGATTACCAAGATATAAAATTGATCAATAAATAAAATTATAAAAGTTAAATTAACATGTGAAAAAGTAAAAGTTAATTTTTTTTCTAAATTTTATTGTTTCTGTTTAAAGTTTAAATTAAAATGTTTTTAAATTTGTTTATTCTACTTTTTCTAGTTGATGGTGCTTCATTTCTATATTTGATACATATATTAAAGTCCAAGTGTACATCTATCGACACAGTCCAGTTTGAATTCATGGATAGTATTTGTAAACTTAACCCTTCACTATGGTGCCCAAGCATGGTTCGTGAATCAAAGAACCAAATTTTTCAACTAATAAGCTAAAATTAAGTCATTCACAGACATTTGAATTTGATACATAAATTATGTGGAATCCATATATATCTCAAGTGTTCCATGGACTCTTTAACTGAATCCATACACCTTTTCAAAACAGATGTTATCTAGAGAAAACTAAACAGTTAAGGTGTTACATACAGACATGCATGAGATTTTTGATTGAGTTGTTAACATCTCATTTTGAAGTTATATGAAGCCTGTTTGGGAAGGTAATTTGTATTTTTGAATCATAGTCAGATAAAAAGGGCCATATAAGTATTGGCATCACATTTTCTAAACTTACCAGTGTGAGGATATTTGAGACCCAACAGCAAGTTTAATGAGCATCAGGCTCTACACGAGGTGGATCTTTGGTGAAACTGAGTCTCAAATCATCCTCCCATATCGAAGGAGACTCTGCCACCAAATCCCTTATATGAATTTTTTGTTTATTTTCAATCAAAAGTTTTCTCTTTTTTAAATAAAATTTCTGTCAGCAAGCTGGAAGGCAAAAATATATTTCTTTTTAACTAGGTTAAATGTACTCATACTACAATGGATATTCGATGGAATCAAGTTTAAGGTGACCAATCATCCTCCCTAAAGGTAGATTTCTTTTTAACTAGGTTAATTCTACTCATACTACAATGGATCTTTTTATGGATATTAACAATGGATATATTAATTACGCAAACACATTGAATGGATATTAATACTACTCATGTATACAATGGATCTATGGTGGAATCAAGTTTAAGATGACTAATCGTCTTCCCTAAAGGTAGATTTCTTTTTAACTAGGTTAATTCTACTCATACTACAATGGATCTTCGATGGAATCAAGTTTAAGGTGACCTATCATCCTTCTTTAGGGGTGACAGTCATTTTGTATAAGCTCTGTATTCCCTTGAAAAGTGTCCTTCAACAAGTCCTCCTTTTCCTTGAAAAATTAATATAACAGGAAAATAAACACATTGAAATTTTTATGGATATTAACTATGGACATATTAATTATGGAAACACATTCAATGGATATTAATACTACTCATATATACAATGGATCTTTGGTGGAATCAAGTTTAAGACGACCAGTCATTTTGTATAAGTTCTCTTTTTCTTCGAAAAGTGTCCTACAACATGTCCTCCTTTTCCTTGAAAAATTAATACAACAGGAAAATAAACACATTGAAATTTTTATGGATATTAACTATGGGTATATTAATTATGGAAACACATTGAATGGATATTAATACTACTCATATACAAAATGAATCTTTGGTGGAATCAAGTTTAAAATGACCAATCGTCCTTCTTTAGGGGTGAGAGTCATTTTGTATAAGCTCTGTCTTCCCTTGAAAAGTGTCCTTCTACATGTCCTCCTTTTCCTTCTCCTTGAAAAATTAACACAACAGGAAAATAAACACATTGAAATTTTTATGGATATTAACTATGGACATATTAATTACGGAAACATATTGAATGGATATTAATACTACTCATATATACAATGGATCTTCTTTTTTTTCCTCGAAAAGTGTCCTTCAACATGTCTTCCTATTCCTTCTCCTTGAAAAATTAATACAACAGGAAAATGAACACACTGAAATTTTTAAAAGATGGGTGGAAATATTCAGCCATATAAAAAATTAAAATATTCCATGTGAAAATTTATTTATTCCTGTTCAATTTACATTGTGCTGCTGTGAAACTAATGCAGCAGTTGAAAGGGTTTTTTCAGTTGTTAATGACTTTTGAGAAGTGAGAAATCGAGATTGAATGTTGATACTCGAGCTGCAGCACTAATATATATATATGAAGGATATTGACAATATATTGTTAGAAGATGATACATAGGCAAAAAAACACTAATTCAGTGGAAAAGCACTTGTTTAAATACAGTGAAACCTCTTTGAACGGCCACCCCTGCATAGCGGCCAATTTTTCGTGGCACGGATTTTTCGGCCCATAGACTTAATGTTAAAATAACCCCTAGCAACGGCCACCCAACCCCTCTGAACGGCCGCCGGGTGGGTTCGCCCATCCCATTTAACAAACGCATCGGCTAGAGATTTACTTTTTAAACTGAAAAACGAACTTGAAAAAATGGAGAAGGGTAACAGGGAAAGAGAGTATTTTAGAAAGAGAGTATTATAGAGAATTTTCCGAGAAGGGTAAAAACTTAAAACAGTCACAAATTGTATCCTTTTCACAAAAAATGTAAAAAATTATTAAATAAAGTACTATTTTCTCTTTAGATAAGTCTCAAACTTCATTTTAAGTAAGAAATATGTGTCAGACTTGTTTATATTATGTATTATAGCAATTATCTTGTAATTGTAACGAAACCCTTCAGAGCGGCCAATTTTTCTCGGAACGGAGGGGTGGCCGCTCAGAGAGGTTTCACTGTAATAATTAACAGGCATGTAAGCATAATTACAATATAAAATGTCCCAAATGTTTTTATTATGCCTTTGTCATATTATAGTGCATACTCTAGCTGCAGCACTAGCTGTAAAATTACATATGAAAGATATTTCCAATATATTGTTAGAACATGATACATTGGCAAAAAAAATACTAATTAAATGGAAAAACACTTGTTTAAATAATAATTAATAGGCATGTAAGCATAATTACAATATAAAATATTCCAAATGTTTTTATTATGCCTTTGCCATATTATAGTGTATTTCGTATTACTGTTACAATGAATAAATCTTTTGTTTAGAATATTTTTTTCTTCAATTTATTTGTGGCCCCCTTTTCAGTGTATAAAAGTTGGTCACCTTAATCAAGTCCCAAACGGCATCCCTCCTATCTCAAAGTTGAGACTCTACCACAAGGCCACAATATCTTCAGAAAATTCAGAATAACAAAACTTAAACATGTATCACAATGTTCTTATCTATGAGTAGGGTAATTGACCCTTAACTTCTCAGCACTGGTAGCTATCAAAAAAACTTTTAAAACAAAAGTTGTTCATTATGATGAGAAAATTATTTTCCTAATTTGAATAATCTTTCTATCTTCAATAGTTAAGGAATTATAGCAAAATGCAAATTTCAGTTCCTTACCATTTCCTCCCCTTTCAGCTGGAGGACACATTTATGAACTCATCTAAGTCTTTTACCCTCCCAACAACATATTTCTCACCTATTCGAAATTACTCGAATTATCTTGCTCATATAGTAACATAGGCAAAGCATTACATGCAAGATAATCATTCCAAAAATTCAACTGAATGACTCAACCAAGTTCCTGAATGGGAAGAAATAAAACATAATATTATTGCATATTTACAAGTAAGAAACATCGGTATTGGCAACACTGAGATTGTATTCATTCAGTTTGTATATCTAAAAGATTATTTAAGAGAAAAATAATACCAACCTAAACTGCAAAGAACAAAAATTCAAAGGAAGAGGAATGGCTGAAATGTGTGAAGAAACACTGAGATTCTATTTATCCAGTTTGTGTATCTAAAAGATTATTTAAGAGAAAAATAATACCAACCTAAACTGCAAAGAACAAAAATTCAGAAAAATTCAAAGGAAGAGGAATGGCTGAAATTTTTGCAGAAACACTGAGATTCTATTCATCCAGTTTGTATATTTAAAAGATTATTTAAAAGAAAAATAATACCAACCAAAACTACGAAGAACAAAAGTTCAGAAAACTTCAAAGGAAGAGGAATGGCTGAAATTTTTGCAGAAACACTGAGATTCTATTTATCCAGTTTGTGTATCTAAAAGATTATTTAAGAGAAAAATAATACCAACCTAAACTGCAAAGAACAAAAATTCAGAAAAATTCAAAGGAAGATGAATGGCTGAAATTTTTGCAGAAACACTGAGATTCTATTCATCCAGTTTGTATATTTAAAAGATTATTTAAGAGAAAAATAATACCAACCAAAACTGCGAAGAACAAAAGTTCAGTATGGAAGAGGAATGGCTGAAGTTCTTGCAGATACAAAGTATATTGATCAGAAGTCATGTCTAATACAGCTATGTAAATACATATTTGCCATTCCAGCCCACGACGCAAATGTGGAGAGAATATTTTCCCTAATGTCAACTCAATGGTCGGACAAAAAAGCAGGTTGTCAGTGGGGACAACTGAAGCAATTTTTATTTGTCATTATAATTTTAAAATGACTTGATCCCAATTTTATAATTATGTGAAAGAAGAAACTGATTTAATTAAGAAAGTAAAATCAACTTTAAAATATAACTGGGCTAAAAAGTATTAGCCTTGTATCTTTTTTATTATTCTATGTGTTAATTTCATTAGATTACTTAAGCTTTATTGATTTTTTTTATCAGAGTAAATAATTTTTTATCAGAATATATCATTGCCTAACCACTTTTTTGTCATGTTTTATTTATTTAGCACTTAAATGCCCCACATGAATGATTTGCAATTATGGCAACCCTAATTATACAAAAATATATAAACTTTTGAAACGAGGATTGGTTTTGGGTTCTAGGCACCATGACCCCAGAAAATATGCAGAAATTTTCCGGAAGTCGTGTTTCAGAACCATTGCAACAGGTAGTTTTCTTAAAGTGAATCTACCTAAAAGGTATTTTCTTAGTATTGAGCATATAAAGATGTTTGAATAGAAATAGCGCACATGAAAAAAGATTTACACTTCATTGCAAGCTTAATTTTATTTTCTCAGTTCTTTTACAAATATTTTCCTTTGCTTTTCTCTTTGTATTTATTTGCTTTTTACATTCTGGTTTCTTTTATATCAAACAAACTATGAATTAGTAAAATATAAAAGTAGTCAAAAAAGTTTAAAAAGCGTACAAACCAATAAAAAATACATATCTAAATAAATCTTTCTATAAATGATCATAAATTAGGTACAAAACAACAGTGCACAACAAATATTTCAGTAATTGTATGGAAAGTTTCTAAAATATCAGTTATCAAAGGATACAGTAATTCCTGTGTTTAACTTATAAACAACAGAGATGTATAGCATAGAAAATTTTTATATATTGTAAATATAAAATGGTAAAACTATTCAACTTTTCTAATTCTCCAGAATTACATTTCAAAAATGAAATAAAATCCAGAAATTTGAAAAAAAACAACAAATTGGGCAATTGGCGGATAAAATGAAAGTTATATCAAAATAGAAATTTTGAGATATATAAAATAAATTAAAAAGTAATCCAAGTCACAAAAAAATAGCATTCTTTGGCAAAGATATTTGGAAATAGCATCACTTCAAATCTCTTTGAAAAGCCCCTGATATAATTTTTTGTAATAAATCTATATTGATTTTGAAAACTAAAACTGGGTTAATCTGGAGTCTTTGGTACTTAACTTATTTCGTTCATGCAG
>BGPR01050664.1:0-11008 GCA_013235015.1 Araneus ventricosus
CATTCAAACATTCCAAATTCCATATAGTATATATTTTATTAATTTTCTAAGAGATATGCAAATTTTCAGCTATAAACTTATTAACCTTATTCCAATTGGTCAGAATAGATAACGTCGTTCTAGATACCTTTCTGTACATGCAGGTAGTGGAGAATCACAGAGTCTAAAACTATAGAGGAAAAGTATCCGCAGAAGCTTGCTGATTAATTCTTCTCCTTTGGGATATTCTGTCCTCTCTTAATTTTTCTTGTGGACAGATAACTCCTCTACCCATTTGCATGACACGAAATGATATTTTTGGAAGGGTGTGAAATTTGGACCATATGAAGAAGTTTTAATTCAGTGAGATAGAGAAATAATTTTAAGTAAAAAATGATTATTAGAATATTTTTGGTAATTTATTTATCATCAAAACAGTGTAATCAACTTCTTATGACACTTGAAAAGCAGGAGAATGAAAACAGGTTAAATAAAGTGTCATCCTTCCCAATTAAGGAAGCTAATTCACACCACCTATTTCTTTAATCACAATTAAAACATACATATAAGTTGATTATCAAATATAGAGCTGCACATAATGCAAGAACACAAATATGACATTTAACGCAATTATTAAAATTCACAGTTTCAGATTTTGTACTTTTTAAACCAACTTTCAATCGCTTTAATGTAATTTTATTTTTTTTCTTTGGATTGTTATACTTTGAATTTAGGAACGCTACTAGTGGTGATAACTGCTTTCTGAGCTTTTCCTGCAGTTCAAGATAATAATGGCATTGATTTAAATTGTACACTTCAGTCAACCGTTTGTGGTCCAGTAAAAGCAACTATCGGCAACAACAAAAACAATTCCCCAATCCTTAATTTTAAACATTTTTATTAAAGTTTATACAGTAAATTGCAACCTAAGACGTATCCTATCTGAAAATGCACTAGAATATCATATTATTTACATAAAAATAGAGAAAGGGCAAATCATCTTTCTCAAGATTATTAATTAATGGTATTTAAATCTAAACACTTGGTCTGAAACTTAACAATGCAGCGCTTTCTCTCAATACTTCAAATCTCCATCTTACAAAGTTTAATTTTACAACAGAATTTGCCTATTTTACATTACATATATCTAATACTATTAAAATTACGATACCATCCAAAATTTGCCTATTTTTCATTCCATATATCTGAAAGAATTAAAATTATGATGCCATTCAAAATTTGGCAAGTTTCCCCCACACCTGAATTTATGTGGAATAAAAGCACGTGATCTCCCAATCTGCCAGAAAGGGAACAGATAATTTTACTTTTATAATGTAAAATTTAAAGCAAAATTTGGGCTACACAAAATCGAAACGAAATTCGGCAAACAGTGTGGAATTCTGTTGTTCAAGATATCTCTCAGAAAAAAAGTATCTTGACTGTTTCCGCTTTTACTGCTATAATTCAGAATTAGTCTATAATTTTAAAATAACATGCATGAAATCAGCAACGAGGTGATAAGAAAATTGTAACGAATATAATTTTGAATTCTTCAGATCATCGCTTAACAAGCAGCACCACCTATCCTAATTTTTTGAAATTTGAAAGAGGAAGAATATTGAATGAATGGGAGGAAGAATGATTTGAAATATGAAGAGAAATCTGATATAAACATGAGACCGCATGTTCCAACCAAACAAGAGAAAAAAATCAGAATTATTCGTTTTTCGCTTCGAATAATTCAATATTTTCTTCCTCTTCGAAATTTCAAATAATTGTGATAGGTGGTGTTACATGTTAAGCGACAAAATTCTTGATATATATTAAAAAGTTCCATAGAACTTAAATTTCCTTTGTAAAAAAATTGATTTTGTCCATCAAAAATTGTGAAATACAAGAGATCTGGAAATTTCATATAATTTTCAGTTTTTCCTGAATAAAATTAGATCACAAAGCGTTAAGAGGCGCTAATAAATAATTATTAACATAGAACCTTTCCGGAAGATTGGAAGTAATCGAATACAAAAAATATTAGCTTTTTTAAAGAAATTTTAATATTAATCTATATATTTATAAAGTCCAATGTGTGATTGAACCCTATACAATTAGCAACCTCTTGACGGATTAGAACGAAATTTGGCACATTTGTTTCTCAGTACCTGGAAGGATTGACTACTTAATTAAAATATTTCTATCTGCACCTAAAGGAGCCGAAAGGAGGTTTATAAGGTTTAACGTTTTTCTGCCATAACATTGGATCAAATCCACAGAAACTGATTTTACACCATCTTAAAATTTAAAAAATAGCTCTTCAGTGACATTTGTTCCATTTCGTTTTTTTTTTCATTTATAATCAATTTTAAAAATTAATTTAAAAACAATTTGTAACATTTCTTTCGTTTGTTTTAATCCTAAACCTTATGACATCTGCCACTCGCATGCTTTTGGCAATGTTAAATTGCTTTCTTTAGACATTTTCACTCTCGCATGCAGAATTTTGGAACTTTTAATATGAGCGTGCGGGAAATTACATTTAAATACCGCTTTTTAAAACCTACATAATTTCTACTATAGTTTGCCTTAATTTTGTATCAGATATTAGCGCTTTTAAATTTTTAATGTTTAACTGTGTTTTAATTGATTTTTTTAATTATTTATCTCATTAATTAAGATTATAGTTCATTTATAAGTTTCTCAGTTTTGTTTAATTGTCTCTTTTCTCGAACAACATTCAAAATGATATTTTTTTAAACCAATCAACGGAGATTAAAGGAAACATTTTAATTTTTTTAACCACAGGATTGTCACCTCTTTTATGTTAAACATCTTAATATCTATATTTCAAGCATTATGTTTTTCTATTAACAATTACTGTCATATCATTAGCGTTCAAAATTCAAATATTATGTCCTAAATCTAGAGCTAAAACAAGTAATATCTGTTTGGGAAGAAATTTGGGACACATGTTCCTTCGCACCTGGAAGAATTAATTACGCTGTTAAAAAGTTTCTAGCCGGAGCAAAAAGGGAAATGTTTAAAGTTTTTCCGCAGTAACTTCAGAACATATCATCATACAAATATTATTTTTGTACGATCTTAAATCCATCAATCTCTTTGATTTTTAAAGACTTTCTAAAATTGTTTGAAAAACAATTTATAACGTTCTCATTTGTTGTTCTTATAAACCTATTTCACTTTTTAATCTATAACGTGATTTTATTAATTGTAAAATTAATTTGCTTTCTTTCGGCAATTCCACTTTTATTTCCATTTAACTTTATATTTTTTCACTAAAAATTCTTGGTCTCTTTTCACCTTCGCTGTATCTAGAATTCTAGAATATTTTTTACCATTAACCACTACTTCTCACTAATTTGGATTTCAAGGTTTTTAACTTATAATGACAGCTTGGGCGGTTTCGAGCGCTCAGGTAATTTTTACATAACTGCTAAAAAAGCCGGATTCGAATGTTTGTTTAGATTTAAGGATAGGCAGGAATTGGAGATGAAAGCAGTGATTTTTACAGATGTGATGGTGGAAAAATTACACGAGAAGGGGATCCAGCTATGTTTATAAAAATCTAAGAGCAATACTGAAAAACTGAAGCAGAAAATAACGTTAATATAGTTAGAAGCGAATGCGGATAACAATATTTGAACAAAACATATTATTTTGTGTAATATTTTCACAAAAATATAAACTCAGCCGAAGATATTTATTTGTATATTTATTTGTGCATTAGATATTTATTCTGCTTTGTTTTAACGTGTATTACCCATGCTTAGAAGTCAACAAATTGAGCTTAAAACAGATATTTGTAACAGATTAGAAACCACAATGTGAATATTTTATAATAAATGGTGGGAACATATAAACCTTGTCTAAGAGAAAATCAGCCAACAGCGCATGAAGTAATTGTTACTGTAGAGAACGGTGAACCTCTCTTACTTAATGTCTCTTGTGGAACTGAAACTATATTTTTAAATTAAATTTATCCTTACTGAAATCCAATCTAAATGTCATATAGCTCTTGCTCTTGTACCATCCAGTATCTTAACTAATAAAATATGAAAGTAAACAGAAGTATGTATCTATCTATGTCCGGATATCTTCTTACGTACCACTGAATCCTCAAACAAGCAGAAAGTACCAAAAGACAGGAAATAATCCAAGGAATCCATTTCAACCATTGGAATTCTGAAATTACAATTAGTTAAAAATATATTAATTAAAAACGTGTAAATGCATGAAATTGCATGCCGCCATCTATCGACAGCTCCTATAACTATGTGAGAATGTGTATATGAATGAAATATTGTGCCGTCATCTATAGGAAGCTTCTATTACTATCTGTATCATCGGTTGTTCTTACACATGGTTTGTATAAAATGTTTTATTATTTTAATTTTTTACTGAGCTTCCGCGATTTGGAGTTATTATTTATAAACATCGGGGAAAAAATAGTTTCTCCCGATGTATTTTTTTGCATGTAAATCTGCATTTTGTTTCTTTCTTTTTTCTTGTCGTTCTATGTTTCGCAACATTTACGTTTGTTGGGGAAAATTTTGATTCATTTTTTTCCGTTTTTTTTCATTATTATTCAAATACGGCAAGACGAAAATATATGTTTCTGGTGTTTAATTTATCAGTTTGGTGTACTATTAAATCGTTTATCGTTTCTGTTTCTTCTTTCGTTTAATTTTTTCTTTTGAAAAACAAATATTATGCTAACCTTTTTTAATTTACAAACTTAAGAATTCTCGCGTTTTCATTCAAACCACACTGTTTTAAGGTAGTAAAAGGATTAGAACAGAAAATTGTAATCCACCAAGAGAGGATTCAAAACAGATTTACGTTCGTTGGGGAAGCTTAGTGACAGTATTTGTAGGGAGAAAAACAGAGGCGGGCATATGAAAAAATGTGGATTCCGAGAAACGCTGAGTGATTAGCTATAAGGTAATTAAAAGGTTGGATTTAAAAGTTTTAATTAAACAGTATAGGATTCAAAGGATGTTTACGTTTTGGGGGAAGTTAGTGACAATATTTGTAAAAAAAATAAACCGTAGCCGGGCTTATGAAAGTTAAGTAATAAAAAGGCTAGATTTGAGAGAATATTTCTTATGTGAAGGAAAGTAAGTGACGATATTTGATGAAGAAAACGAAGCCGAGCATATGAAAAAATATGGATCCCGAGGCCTCACGTGATCTCACTTCTCTCCGCTCGGGAATATCCCATTATTCAAGATTGCCCGTGCAAAGCCGGGCCATGCAGCTAGTAGCTATCAGATTTTTGGATGGAGACAGCATGGCACTCCGTTACAGTTATCTCTGGTTTTACTCACATTGAGAACTCAATATATAATCAATGTTCGAAAATTCAAGAAGACAATATAGAAAACTGAACTAATGGAATGTTTCCGACAACTTCTGTCATTTCTCGATGAACTGACCAGCTGCGATGCCATCTCTTTCATTTATGGTATAGAAAAATGAAAGCAACGGAAATGCTTAATTATTGTGATCAGAAACTCATATTTCTGTCGATATTTTTCTGGATTCTATCTCATAGGAAGGTGAATTGTGGCTGCTGGAGAGAATGTTGTATCGTATGTGTTGAAAAATTATTGTACGTTGAACGAGGACCGATATTACAGATTTATGACTTTCACCAAGAAAAGTACGCTAAGATCTAACTCTCAACTGACTGAAGCGTACCGCGAATACTTTTTTTAGAACTCAGAGCTGGCTAGTGGAAGTTTCAATAAACCACTGGAGCCAGTTACAATTTCCAAACCATTTGATCCAGGTGAACTATATCATAAAACATCGTGTTCTTGGATAGAGGATAAAAGGATGTGACAGCACAATGGCTGCTGAATAGCCAACCTGTGTAGGTATTGAATGGGTTAAAATTCTGAAACTAGGGATGGGAAAAACCTACCGCTTTAAACAGAAAAACTTTTTTTGTTTCGGTTAACCGGTTTTTTTGGTTATTTTTTTGCCCCGGTTTAAACCGGTTATTTTTTTTAAATCCGAAAACCGGGAAAAAAGCCAGAAAAATCAGCTCTCAAAAGAGAGGCTCGATTTTAGGTTCGAGTTATGAAGTATTTAATTTCATCATCTTAGGCCAATAAACGACTCCCGCTTCCTTGAGGCGTTCATTGAGATGGTCTAAAATAGTCATAGTCAAGCTTTCATAACTCGATTAGTTTTGGTCGCAGAAGAGTGGAACATTTGTTTAAAATTTCAGTGTACCGAAAATATCTTAATAAATATGATTAATAGGAGCGAGGGACTGTATAAAAATTTTGAAATAGATTTTTTTATTATACATATAGACGCAAGCAACAAAAAATACGATTAGTTAAGTCTATACTCTCTAATTTCTTTTTCATTTGGCTACAATACTTAATACAATTCTTAAACATTTGTCTACAATACTTTCTTATTTTAATAATTACTCAATTATTATTACTTATTGTATTAATTACTTATTTATAATTATTATATCAACTAATTGTTGTCTTAATACTTACTTATTGTAAGTTTATTATTAATAATTAAATTATTATTAAATATATTATAATCCGGTTTAACCGAAAACCAGTTTTTTTGCAATAACCGCCATCCCTAGCAAAAACTCACCTATTTATTCTAAGTTAGATAGTGTACTCCCACCTTCTGTATAATTAGCTGCATAGTGCAAACAGAAGTGTTTGAATAATCTTCGTCATTCAGGCAGAAGT
Source organism: Araneus ventricosus (assembly GCA_013235015.1). Lineage (NCBI taxonomy): Eukaryota > Metazoa > Arthropoda > Arachnida > Araneae > Araneidae > Araneus > Araneus ventricosus. The sequence continues at coordinate 6,726 of BGPR01050664.1, forward strand.
CCGCAAAAATTTTCTAAAATACTCCTGCAGTCAAATAGTTCGCTGGAATCTAACCCATTTCGAAATTATAGTTTTAACTTATTGAATTTTACTTTATCTACGCCAATATTGTATAAGAGAATCTGTATAAGAGAATCTGCAAATATAAATATATATCTAGGCATATAAAGAGCTGTATGATTAATGGAGAATAAAATATACAACATATTAATGATGGTGGTCCATGATGAGGTTTTTGAATTTCCAAAACAAAAAAGCTAAACGAATGAAAAAGCATGCATATTTAGGGAAAATTACGCTCATTAATTGGTTGTTTAATTCATAACGTGTAATTTGAAAATTGAATAGATATCTAGATATTTAAGAAAAATTGAAAGAGAGGGAATGAAATCCAAGATGGCTGCGCAAGCGTGCTCCCTAGGACCGCGGACTTTTAGTAAGTTCAATAGGAGTCCCTCGCGAAACATGTGTACCAATTTTCAAAACTATGCTATTCAGTGTTTTTTTTTAATTCTTCGTTGACTTGACTATCAACTAAGATTTTTTATCATTAGTTATCTCAAAAACAATTACACTAAAAGAAAAATAAAAGCATGCATTTGCAGGAAATTTTACGTTTTTTAATTTCTTAAATCTTATGTAATTTGAAAATTCACAATAGTTTTCGAGATATTAAAAAAAAAATCAAAAGAGGGGGCATGAAATCAAGGTGACGGCAAACTTTGAGACCCATTATCTCGGAAACTGTTAAAGCTAGAAGAAAAATAAAAATGTGTATTTGTAGGGAAAATTGCGTCCTTTAATTTGTTTTATCACGTGTAATTTGAAAAGTGATAATTGTTCGAGATATTAAAGAAAAACTATACCGGGGCATGAAATCGAAGATGGTGGCACTAACACCCCATGACCGAGAACTTTTAGTATGCTGTGCATGTGCCCCAGAAGAACATGCGTGCCTATTTTCAAAATTATATGATTTAATGTTTTTCAAACTATTCGTGGTGGTGACTGGGTAACAGCGTGGCACGCCGAACCTTCTTAATTTATTCCCTCTGAGTTAGCATCTTACATAAATAAAGAAAACTTTATATCAGTAAATTCAAAAACAGTAGACTATACCTTTTATTGCAAGAATTTTTGCATAATATGACATATAAAAAATAGAGATCGAAAATGAAAAGTTTTGAAGTAAAGAATCTACTTTTTTCACATATTTTCCTAAATTTCTAGAATCTATTAGGTGTAACATAAATATAAATGTAACCATTCTTGTGACCCATTTAATAACAAACAAAACTGTTAAAATATTAACTTGATCTTATCATAAGTTACAGAGATAATTGCCGTTCCGTAGATATTGCCATTTTGAACCTTTGAGGGGGCTGGGTGGAAGCTACAGGAAGATTTTTGGGGACTTTTGTAAAAATGCTCCTCTAATAGGGGTCTATCAATGGAGTAAAATTGACCTTCACGCAAATTATTTCCAAAGTTGACAATTTTTGGGCCTTCATTGCCTGGGCAGTCTATAGTACGGTAGTCACTGAAAACACAGAAATACATTCAACTCAGTATATAGTATTCACAATGAAAAAAGAGCATTAAACGTTGGGAAACACAAGAACAATAAGGTAACACGGTGCTCGTCTGCATCAGGGGTCTGTAAGGAATAGGGGAAAATAGACTTTGAAGCTGATAATCCCATAAACCCATTTAATCAATCAATCAAACTCTACTGAAATATAAATGTGTGGCATTCTCGTTTAGTTTGACTGCCCTCTGCTCCCTCACACCTCCCCCCAATATGTCGCTCCCTACACAATCGCAATAACTGGTTTTACATCTCACTTGAATAATCGAAAACCTTTCTGTGACTGTCATCTTTTTATTTTCCAGATGTTCTTCTTAAATTTTAAGAAATTTCCTGCTTTTGTGAGTTATATATAGAAATTTGAATCATTTCGTTAAACATAAATTTCTGTCTTAGCACTTTTCTTATAGATATCATAGCATTGCGTTTTAATGCTTCTCTTTTACGAAAATACCTTCAAATAATTTTGATTTATATCCCATAATTCTCAGCGTTTCTCTAGTGTGCGTCTCGAACTCCAGAAACTCGTCCATAAATCAGGAAAATTGATGGCGAGCATTTTGCTTCTCCATTCCGAGAAATATAAAATACTCAAATAAAGAAAAATCTTTCAGAATATATATTTTATTGCGTCGAATTTGTTTTTCAGATAAATCAAGGATACTTTTAACAAGGGAATGAAGATGTATGCATTTGCTTTCCAGTAGGGGCATATGGATATTATTTTAAATTTATCGCCTTAGAGAAGAAAAAAGAGGTGCGTATGTTGTGTAAATTTTCCTTCTGGGGATAGGATTCTGTTGAGTTTATATCTTCGAGCTCGATAAAAGAAGCAGAAGCAGCTTGTTAATGAGATATTTTTATGTTTTTAAACATCGTTTTCACACATTTTTATTTATATTGCCTTATTTTCTGTTTATAATTCTGGGGAGATTGTTTATTGCGACAGTTATTTGAAATTTTTATTACAAGTAACAAAAGGAGTTGGGAAGTATTAAAAGTAAGTACAGAGAATTTCGTAATCAAATGTTCACTCACTTCCTGATTGAAAGTGCTATGAAATCTTGCTCGCGTGTCCTCGATCACAATATTATACCCAGGGTGGCCATAAAGTATTAGACCCATTTCAAAAATTATTAAAAAACAAATTAATGATGTCACAAGTGCGATTTTTTTAAATAAGAGAGCAAATAAAAAAGTATTTTTAGATAGGAAGCTTAGCTTACGGAGTTTTAAATTTGCTTCAGCGAGTCATTTCCAAACCCAATGGCTACCGATCAGCAGAAGCCGATAAGCTCTTCCTGGTAAACTTTTTTTAGTTTTTCTTGAATATCTCGAAAACAATCCAGTTTTCGAATTACAATTGATCTAACAAATTAAAGAGCGTAACATTCCCTATAAATGCTTCCTTTTATTTTTCTTCGAGCTTTAAAAGCTTTGTAGAAAATGGCTCTCAAAATGCGATGAGTCCAATAATTTGCGACCACATAGACATAACGGCGCGTCACCTATCTGAAAAAAAACTTTTTAAAATACGTTCTTAATTTAATAAAACCGTAGTTGTAAGTTTTAGTTTTTTTCAATTATTAATTTTTAAAATGGGTTCAATAATTTATGACCACACAGTTTTTTATCAGATAATTGATCTAGTTAGCTCAACTTGTTTCGAAACTCGTGGTCCCACCTTGTAGTCCATTTCAGTAAGTATTGATTTCTTCATTCCTTAATATTTATAATATTGAACTACAAATCAAAACTCAAGAGCAAAAAAGAAAATTAAAATAAAAAATCCTACTTTATTAGCACGCTAAAAAAAACTAATTTTAAAATAACTTTTATTTAATATATTTTCTAAAACTTTTCATATCATTTTTTTAGTCAACCAGCTCTTTCCAAAGCTTCTCCAAAATTATGACAAAAAGAATAAATCAATGATTTCTTCACCAAAATACCAAAAACCATTTTCCAAGAATTTACTTATGAAGAAAAAAAAGCCGCTCATATGCTTTGAACTTTCTTCGGCATGATTTTGCCTTCTCTTCTGTAGTTTTTGAAAAAATAAGCATTTCTCATTAAATAATTTTAAGGAGGTAACCGTATAAATTTCGTAATATAGTGCTAAACTCTTCCATATTTCTTTTCTTAGATTCTGTGCTTCCATTTAGGTAACTTATCGTAAATTAATCTATTTCTCAAACCTTAACTGAATGAAGTTGTAATAAGGATGTCGTGTTCAAAAAATGTTTTTCCACTTCTCTTCTCAGATTAGTATTATGTTATACATAGATGAATGTGTTATTGGAGCCTTACCTGTACGTTTTATTCTAAAAGCAGCGTTTGAAAATGAACCGCAGCAACAGCTCCAATCCTACCTCTTTTGTGCACTAGACTTATTTACATCTTCACAACCCTTGATAAAGTCTATTCTCAGTTTTTTTCTATCCACATTCAACCGAAATTATTTCCCATTCGAGATCTAAAGATAATTTTAGGCTTTTCATTACAAAAAGTTTGCGATCTAAGAAAAAAATAAAAACATCAAGTAGGACTATTTTTTCATTTCCTTCTATTAATTTCGCATTTTCCAAGATATGATATTAAACAAATTTATTTCATTTTGTAGACAGAATTTATCAGTAGTCATTACCCACTCTTCGTTTTATAATCAATTGGATTCGAATGACACACTATAAAT
>BGPR01050665.1:0-11008 GCA_013235015.1 Araneus ventricosus
AAATTAATAAATTAATATAATTAATTAGTACATTTGTATACACAGTTGAAAATAATTAGGGGATATTATGATTTTTGATATAAACTGCGGATCAGGAAATGTTTTGTTGACTGATATGTGATCTATAGGTGTTGTAAAACATGATAAAAGAAAACGATGCAACGAACAAGGAATAATTAAATTTTATTGACGATATTTTGTCGGTAAACAAAAAATGCACAGTTCGTACATATCATACAAACAAACGGGGGTAATAATAAGTTCCAATAAATGGTATGGTTTCCCCTGACCGAAAGCAATGTCGCACACCTACGAGGCATGGAATCAATGAGGCTATCAATGAGGCACTGGGGTATTCTCTTCCACTTCTGTAGAAGATAGCTTTCCAAATGCGGAATTGTTTCTGGGAGTGATAAGCGACCAGCAACCCTTCTCCCTAGGATGTCCTAAACATCTTCTATTGGGTTCATGTCTGAGGACTATGTTGGGCAATCCATTCGAAGGATTCCTTCGTCGAAAAGGAAATTGTCTACTAGCCGAGCACAATATGGTCTGGCGTTATCTACCGTGAGAATGGATTCTTCTCCGATTGCTGCAGCTTAAGGGACCACAATAGGTCTGAGGATCTCATTCCTTTATCGCTGAGCCGTCAGTGCTCCATTCCTGGTAGTGTACAGTAAGGTGGGCCGAAAAAAACGTTTTTCGAAATCGCTATTCTAATAGTGCAGAAAGGGTTCTCTCTTGGTTCAATAAACACGGTGTAAAATATTTTTTTGATTGGATAATATCTTCTGTCCCCGCATTGCACTTGGATTTTAGAAATTTGGGTAAAAATTGGCAATTTTTTCTCGGCGTAGGAAATATAATTATTTTTCAATAATGCTATTCGATTAGTGCGGAAGAGATGCCAACTGGGTTAAATAAGAAAGGTGTAAAATATTTTTCGAACGAATAATATCTTCTGTCCCCGCATCGCAATTGAAATTTTGCAGTTTTTGAAGAAAAGTGCACGTTTTCATGTGTTATAAGAAATAAATAAAGCATGAAAAATAGATGGTACAAACACTGTTTATTTCTATATTGTATTATACAATTGATTATATTGCCTGAAAATTATTAAATAATCGTTGCGTCACAATATATTAACATAATATTTGTTAAGAATATTGCAACCATAGTATGTTATGACATGCCAATACCAAAAGTTTAATTACACTTAATCAGCAGGAAGAGGCTTGAAATCAGCCTTATGTTCGAATTCGGGTTCGATCGAGAAAAGAATGTGGATCTAATGAACCCGTCTCTATTTGTGGATCTAATGTACCCGTCTCTATTACTCACCATAAACCTTAGCGGATGCTTCTGTCACAAACTTGACACACCGTTCCACTGCCTGTGCGTGACATGGGAAGTGAACAAAGCCCCATTCTGGATTTTTCTTATCACGCACAATGGAACTAAATACGTCAGTGGATATATCACGGAGGATTGGTGGAGAAGTAATAGTAATTGAAGACCAGTCAATCATTTGAGTATAATCAGCAGCTTCAAAATTCAGTTTTGGTGGGAGAAATGGACGTACTGACTTTACATTGGAAGATGACTCTCTAGACTTAATTATACGTCGTGCAGCAAGTTCTCTGATGTGCGGTCTTTCATCCTTCAACATACACAGCAAGATATTGTCAGGATGAGCAAAGAACGAATTTCGACAAATTACTCCATCAACGACGTCCTTGAGGTCTTGAGATAAATACCTGGATCTAGAAATAGTATTCCACACATGCTTATCTCCATCTTTAAGCGAGTGTTTAGACTTTATATTAAACCAGTTTGGAGTGTAAACTTTCATAACAAACTCGCCGGTTTGTTTCAACCTCAAAGAAGGAGCTGGAGAACTAACATATAGTCTTGGAACTCTGTTCGCTGTTGTCAGCCAGCGTGAATGTGATAATGTACCAGGACTGCGTCTAGACAGTTCATAAGAACAATTACCCAATCGCACCGCTTGAGATATTTCTAGTAAGTACAATTGATACTTGCTTAAGTCACGTCTATCAGTTGTTGGTAACTCGCCGTCAATAATTTTGAAAGTTGTCACTGGCAAAGTTTCACATGTAAGGAGCCAATATTACCAGAATATGATTTTGGACCATTTGTTGGCCCATCCAACATTTCAAACAGATGCCTCAGAGTTAGTTCATTAAAATGCAGGAGACATATTACCCACTGCAGAGGTTTACCAAGTTTCAATTCCAAACACCGAATTACACCGGATTTCCTTCCCGGTATTAACAGATGTGCCGTCACAACCAATTTCCAGTAGATGAGAAAGATCTCTTGTGATCCCTTCAAAATATCCGATAATAGTCGCGGAACTCTGTTTTACGGTGCCAAATGATGGACTCAAATGAGTAATGCAACGCGAACCCGGTTCTTCAATAAAAGATGAATGTTCCTCTTTTGCTTTTCTCGTGTATCTTTTAGTATCTACTCTCTCCTCTATAAATGTAGAATCTTAACGACTATCGAAATACAGCCCCTTCAACGGTAATGCCTGAGCTTCACTTAAAGTTTGAAATTTTAAATCCTTTCTAACGTTAGCCTTTTCCCTTCGCAGCTTGTTTTTGTCAACAACCAAATCTGAGTTGTTGCTAGTTATGAGACCGACAGCGTTAAGAATACTTGAAGCAATTGCAGCCACAGCCTGGTCCGAGACTCCCAACCTGTCTCCAACCATAGCAGTTGAAGGTAGGCCAAGTCACATTTGTGATGATTTAGATACAAACGGAATTAATTGGTTGTACTTGGGATCAGTAAGAGAGATTAAACTGTTCGATGTCGATAGGTTATAAGTGTCCAAATTTAAATCTACTTCAGATATATCTGAAGAACAATCCGTTTCTTCATCTTCATAATCTACATACTCTGCGGTAGGCGTTGCTTGTGTATGATTTATATATAAATTGTGAACCTTTCTATCAGCATTATCAGCAATATTCTGAAGTCGTTTTATTTCATTAATGTCAAGCGAGCCGATCTAAAGAAGTCTCGTTGTCCGTTGATCTTTCAGGAAATTATGCTCATTTCGAGATAATTTCTTAGTGCGTTTGCATGTACAATCTTCAAAAGTAATGCATTTGCAGACCGCAATGTCAAATAACTTTGGGCATGCTTCTTGTCAAAATGCTTTGATCTTTGTTTGGAAACCCTTACTGGTATTATCTCTTTTGTAAGACTTCTTAAAATTGGTATATTTACATTGGTATATTTATTATTGGTATATTATACAGACTCAATTTTAGTTGCCCCCTCAGGGGCACATCTTCTCCAGGTGTGACGGGCTTCACGACCCCGAGGTACCCTAGTGTCTGCTCTCCTTTCTAGTTTTTCCTCCCCTTATGTTTTTGCTTTTCCCTTCCTTCCCTCGAGAGTAGGCAAGGGAGCTCTCCATGAGAAGATGTCGCCGCTCTGTTTGCTTCCTGCTTCTCATGGACGGCAAAATACTCCCATGTGTTGGCCGTGCGAGGCGACCCATTTGACGGGTGGTGCACTGTGGTCCCCAGTGTATCAATCGGCTGGTACCTAGCCACTTTTGTGGTTAGACTGCTAGGGATCAAGCGAAGGGGTCACTCCTTGGGCTTGGCGTTAAGGGTGGTCACTGTCCCCGGGGGTGACTCCCAGCGTATAGGTAACGACTGGCCTCATAGTAAGCGCCGAGGCTGGGACTGCCCAGAGCCGGTGGCTGCTATCCCTTGTTGGGCTCCGTGGTGGGCGATGCCGTCGAGCCCGAATCTTTACCAATATCTTATGGGTTCTTTGTCTCTCGTCGTCGAAGCCAATTCATCTACTCGTTACATGTTGATCAACACTCCAAACACTTTTCATACGGTATCCCCTTTTCTGGTGCAAAAACTCCTTACATCATGTATTGATGAAATACAAAATGTTAAGAAATTGCGATCTGGTGATCTTCTGGTACAAGTTGACTCCAAACAAGCTTCCGTAATTAGCAAATTAACGCATTTGGGTACTTTTCCAGTAGAAACGTCATTTCATAAAACATTAAATGTCTCTCGTGGTGTGCTTTCCAACCCTGATTTTATACATGTTACAGAAGCAGAATTCTTGGAAGAACTACGTGATCAAAATGTTTGCGCCGCACGTCGTATAAACATTCGACGTGACGGTCGACTTATTCCTACACAACACGTTGTTTTAACTTTTCAGACACCGGTATTGCCAAAATCCATAAAAGCAGGATATATAAATTGCAAACTTCGTCCATATATTCCCAATCCTCTTCGGTGTTTCAAATGCCAGAGATATGGGCACTCTCAACAGTCGTGTCGGGGTACTGATCCTGTTTGTGGTAAATGCGCTGAATCTGGTCCCGAAACAAATGTTTGTCCTTCTGACACTTTCAAATGTAGAAATTGTTCTGGTCCCCATGCTGCATCTTCCAAATCTTGTCCTACATGGATTTTTGAAAAAGAAGTTATTGCAGTTAAAATTAAAAGGAATATTACTTTGAAGCAAGAAAAATTGTAAAGGATAGAATTCCGAAAGTTGGTATTTCCTATTCCTCTACAGTTCAAATGCAGCCAAAAATCAGCAACAACACATCAGAGATAAGTAGCATGCAACTACCAGTCTCTATTTCCCTTTCAACATTGCCATCTAAGTTCTTTACTGCTCCGACAACTACCACTAGTATGAAAAATAATTCACCAATAAAGTCGAAGCAATCAACTCCTAGTACTTCTAAAACGGACATTGTAAAAAATATAAAAAAATTAAAACCTCTTGAGAATAGCTCCAAGAAAACTCTTGATGCCAAACATTTTTTGAAATCAAACACTTCTTCTGAATCTGATATGGAACTGGATTCCTCCTCTGTCTATAGGAACGTTACGAAAAGTAGAGAGAAGCCTAAAAAACCTCCAGATAAAAATTGTTATTGATGGCCTGCATGGTTTCGTGGAACTGCCGTGGTTTCCGCAGCAAGGTTTGTCACATTAAAGACTTGATTTATGAAGTGCATCCAGTCTGCATTGCACTTCAAGAGACCTATTTGAAACCTGCAAAATATTGCAATATACCTGCTTGATATTGCAAAAATCAAACGCTATAGTCTTGTCAGAAAAGATAATGAAAATGAATCTGGTCGAGCTTCTGGAGGGGTTGCTCTCCTAGTCTCCCATGATACTCCTTCATCTGTCATCACTTTACATACAAATTTGCAGGCTGTAGCGGTTAGAGTTATGTTTTCCAATTTAGTAACTATTTGCACCCTATACTTGCCACCGAGTACTAATGTCGATGAAAGAGATCTCAACAGATTAGTCGATGAAGGAAGGCCTACTCCTTTTATCATTCTTGGGGATTTTAATGGTCATAGCCCATTGTGGGGCAGTAAGAATACAAATCTTCGTGGACGATAAATTGAGGAGTTTGTTAATACTCACTCTCTTTGCCTACTTAACAATGGAGAAGACACCTACTTCCATCAACGAAGTAGAACTTTCCACTCTTTGGACCTCGCACTATGCACGACGTCTCTTGCTCCTTACTTTAACTTTAGAGTTGGAGTTGACTTGCGTGACAGTGTCCATTTCCCAATTTTTCTGGACCGTGTGAATGTCGGCTCTAACGATGCTCAACGTCCAACACGCTACTTGTTTCATAGAGCTGATTGGACAAATTTCGCATTAAGAGCATTGATTACTCGTGACATGGTGGAGAGTGAAAATCTTAATGAAGTAGTCAACTTGGTTACTAAAACCATCATTTCAGCTGCAGATGACAGTATTCCCAAATCGGGACTGAGCTTCCCTAAGAATAGGAAACCATGGTGGAATAAGTATTGCACTGATACCAATCGTGACCAAAGAAGAGCCTGGAATGTTTTCCGACGGCATCCAACCACGGCTAATCAAATAGCCTTTCAAAGAGCTAAAAGAATCGCACGGTGGGCTAGGCGGAAAAGTGAACGTGGATAATGGATTAAATTTGTGTCCGGTATTAATTCCTCTGTTACAGCAAAAGATATGTGGGATAATGTTAGAAGGGCGTGCGGTATTTATCCCGAAAAACGCATCTCCTGTCTGCGAAAGAACGGTCAGGAAGTTCGAAATATTTCAGATATGGTGGATGTTCTTGCTGAAGCTTTTGCCTCTATTTTCTCAGCAAGCAACTATACCGAACCTTTACTCACGCATAAAAATCGTACGGAACGCATTAAGTTGCGCTTCCAGACGACAAAACATATATATTACAATACTGACCTAACTATCTTTGAATTGCACACAGCATTATCTGTTCTTAAACACACTTCACCTGGTCCTGATGAGGTTACCTACTCTATGCTTCAACATCTTTCAGAACACTCCCTTCTAAATATTCTTTACATGTTTAATCGCATTTGGAAAGAACATGTCTTTCCAGATTGTTGGAAACATGCTTTTATTATTCCTATACCGAAGCCGGGTAAAGACCCACAGGATCCGTTAAATTATCGACCAATAGCCCTAACCAGTTGCATGTGTAAACTTTTTGAACGAATAGTAAATGTACGATTGGTACACATCCTAGAAAAGAATGAATACATATCTCCTTTCCAGAGTGGGTTTCGGAAGTCACGATCCACAATTGATAATTTAATGTCATTAGAAACGGATATTCGCGTTGCTTTTTTAAAAAGGAATCATCTAGTGTCTATTTTCTTCGATATTTACAAAGCATATGATCGTACCTGGAGGTATGGCATCATGAAAAATATATACGATCTTGGTTTTAGAGGAAACTTACCTATATTTGTTCAAAACTTTTTAAAGCAAAGATTTTTTTAGAGTCCGGATGGGGAATACTTATTCCAATTTTTTTTGCCAGGGAGAGGGTGTTCCTCAGGGCTCTGTCTTAAGTGCGACCCTTTTTGTTTCAGCTATCAATCCCATTTTATCAGTAATCCCACAATCTGTACAAAAGAATCTTTACGTTGATGATTTGTACATTTCTTGCTATGCTCGCAACATGCAACTCATAGAAAGACAGCTTCAGACAGCCATCAACAATATTGTTGAGTGGTCAAATAAAAGCGGGTTTACTATTTCTGCACAAAAAACAATAGGCATACACTTTTGCAAACGGCCTCTTCATCCTGATCCAGAATTGTTGCTGAGTGGTGTCCCTATTCGCTTCCAAGATAACTATACATTTTTGGGTATAGTATTTGATAAATGTTTGACTTTCCTTCCGCACATTGCCAGCTTACGGAAGAGGTGTCTTCGATCATTAAATATTTTAAGAACTCTATCCAATACTTCCTGGGGAGCAGACCGCTCATGTTTGCTTCGTGTTTATCGCAGCGTTATCCGGCCTATGATAGACTATGGAAGTGTAGCATATGGATCTGCTCGACCTTCTTACTTGAAACGCCTTGATTATGTTCATCATCAAGCTCTAAGGCTGTGTTTAGGGGCCTTCCGAACATCTCCTATACCTAGTTTATATGCGGAGGCTTTTGAACCATCATTATCATCTAGAAGAGATAAATTGTCTCTTTCTTATTACTTTCGTATTCTGTCAAACGACATCCATCCTTTACGTGGGACATTATTAAACGGCAATAATAATCGCCTCTTCAATGCCCGCCCGTCTTGCATCCTCATTTTGGACTGCGTATGCGCAATATACTTACAGACACTTTTCATGATGTAAAGATTCACACAAATGATTTTTGTGGCCATCCTCCATGGATGGAAAACAGCATATCTTACATTAACCCTTTTGGAAATTTTACCAAGTCAGACTCCAATAACTCGGTTTTAATTTCACTTTTTAATCAACATCGACAATTTTATCAGTCTTATCAACCAGTTTTTACGGATGGTTCCAAATCCTTGAACCATGTTGGCTGCGCATTTTTTACTAATGGTCACATCGTCAGTTATAAACTACACTCTTTAACGTCTGTTTTCTCTTCCGAAATTACGGCTGTTTATTTTGCACTCAAGTACATTGATGTGCATGACATTAGAAAATCCATTTTATACACTGGTTCTATGAGTCTTCTGGAATCTTTACGTAGCTCCTCAACTCCTAATCCACTCATTAAAGAAGTTAAAGACTTCTATAGACATTTACTTTCAAAAGGGGCTTGGTTTCTATTTTCATGGGTTCCCTCCCATGTTGGCATTACTGGAAATGAATTGGCAGACAAATCTGCAAAGTCGGCAACAGAATTCTTGACACGACCAATTGTTTATGCTGATGTGCGATCAGCCGTCAATCAGTGGTGTCATTGCCAGTGGCAGGAAAAATGGAATATGGAAACAAATAACAAGCTCCATGTCATTAAACCGGTTCTCTCGCATTGGGTTACGAAACTTAGCAGACGCTGTGACGTCGTGTTAACTAGACTTCATATTGGGCATACACGACTGACACATAAATATTTGCTCTTTGCGGAGTCTCCTCCAACATGTAGCCATTGTGGTGACATACTAACTGTCAAACACATCTTAACAGACTGTGTGGCTGTTAATAGACGTCGGTTGAGGTACTTTCGCTCAAGCAGTTTCGATTTATCATTTTTATTGGGACAAATTCCACATTTTAACCTCTTCATGTACTTGAAGGACATTGGTGTTTTCTATGATATTTAGTTTTCTTATCTTTTGAACTGATCTCTTTTAAATTTCTTGTTTTAGTATCTTTGTAGTGTCGGTTCATTCATCTCACTTTTTTACTTGGATTTTAACTAACGATTCTTTTAAGCACTTATTTTCTGTACAGATTTTTGGTTTTCGGCGCAGCTTATCCCATTCGAGGATCTTGTGCCAGGGAAAGTCAAATCAACTTCAATTTTAGTTGCAATATTTTCCGCAATTCTCGAGAAACTAGGTTCTTTGTTCCGAGTTTTGGGTACAAGATTTAATCTCTCAAAGAAGCAACAACTCAGCATATCTTCGTATGTAGGAAGATTTATTTGAGAGATATCTTCGGGGATTCCAAATATTAGACAATTAAATTTGTTCCGCGTGCTGATTTTTGATGTCATGTCTATTAAAAAATTAATCAAACCAAAAGAACGAAGAACCTAATTTAAAAACTCACATACAATTCCGATTTCGTAGCACGAACAAGTAGCAAAAAGCACAGTGAGGTCTTTTCGCAGGCGCACGCACACACAGATAAAACGCAGTAAATGACTCTGTAGCACCACGTGACACGATAATACGGAGAATGAAATTCCCAGAACATTGCGAACAAGTGCGGAGGAATGGGACCCCATCCCCTCCTTTCACTGCCTATCACTTCCTGTATGAAAAGAAAAGAAAAAGGGCACTTTTCTTCAAAAATTGCAAAATTCCAATTGCGATGCGGGAACAAAAGATGTTATTCGGTAGAAAAAATATTTCACACCTCTTCCGCACTATTAGAATAGCAATATTGAAAAATAATTATTTCCTACGCCGAGAAAAATTGCCAATTTTTACCCAAATTTCCTAAATCCAAGTGCGATGCGGGGCCAAAATATATTATCCAATCAAAAAATATTTTACACCGTGTTTATTGAACCAAGAGAGAACCCTTTCCTCCCTATTAGAATAGCGATTTTGAAAAAAAGTGTTTTTCGGCCCACTCTATTGTACAGGTCGGTGCGGGCATTGATAGACACACTGTCCCAGACTATAACTCCACCTCCGCCAAATTGGGCACTTTCGTGCACAAATGCAGGATTATTCCCAGTGCCACGTGCTCTCCAGATGATAATCCGCCTATTGCCAGATTGTACACTAAAGTAGGACACGTCCGTGAATAGCACGTTGCTACACTCAGCTCGTCCCCATCTGAGATGCTCTTGTGCCCACCTTCTGTGGGCAGCACTGTGGCCCGCTGTTAATGAAATACAAACCTTTGGTCTGCGAGCATACAAACCAACATGATTGGAGTCGGTTTCGAACAATTTGTATCGCAACCCTGGTACCAGTAGCCCTCTGACGGTGCTGTTGCAATACAGTGGCGTTTATACTGCGGTTTATTCTTTCGTTAGTATTAGATACCTATCCTCATTTTGTGTAGCTGCACGCGTACGACGCTGTCCTGATCCAAAAATTTTCAGTTTCCAAAAACCAATTCCATAGTCTGGAAATGAAACTTTGAGAAACTCCTAACTCTGTCACTACAACGGATTGTGTTTGACCCTCCTCTAAATGACCGATGGCTCTCCAGAATACCAATTATGCCAATTCATGATGTTGAGACATCATATTCACTGTTACAAAACATTCAACACGTGTAATTTTTTTAAAAATATCCTCCTACATAAGGAATGCTGCTGGCCTCTTTTCACTCCTCATCTAAAACGCGTAGTTTTTTATGTCACAGACAAAGTTTGCATATTCCCAACGTTATAAACGTTATAATTTAACTTTTTAACCTCTTTTATTCCAATTTTGTTTAAAAAGCTGTCGATTATATGGTTGTTTCATACCGAACTCACAATATCCCCTAATTGTTTTGAGCAGTACATATACGAATATAAAAATATCGGCTACTCAAATGCTCAAACTGTCTTCAATGATAACCTGTCTATAACAATATTTTCTCTAGGTTCCTGTAATATCCTTATAAACAAGTTTTACTGCATATAATAACATTCCTTCCAACATAATTAAAATTCCTTTACAAGTTCAAGAAGATCCAGGTTCAAATCATCTTTTAATCAGGGCAAATTTAATTATCACGCATTGGAGAGTTTGGACCGATTATTCTGTGCGCTGCGTAAAATCCCTGAAAGGAAAAATCGATAGTTACATTATTGCTCTCAGCCTGATGCGGTATGTTTGCCTTTGGTACTCGAAAGCCAAAGATGTACTATGTCCGAGTGCTTGGAGATTAATAATTTTGGGTCGTTGTGAAAATGCCTTGGTTGTCTTCCAGTATAATCGAAATGAAAATGTCTCCAGGAGCTTGAAACTTTATGTCCACTTTGGTAGTGAAG